>JAODFY010086539.1:0-11847 GCA_027580055.1 Paracaudina chilensis | reverse complement strand
CTGCTACGCCCCCCCCCCCCCCCTCCAAAATTTACTGGATTTGGGCCTATGGGCCTATATAGTTCATTTGCCTTTAACACGTCTAGAAAACGGACGAAATCGGATAAATTTGCCATTTCGGGTATTTCCAAATGCGTTTTTAGTGACATTTCATTCTGAAATCCGAACTGCTGTCAATCCTGAATGAAACGTGTTTGGATATGTACCGGTATCCTATGTATAAGCCTATAGACTAAAGCAAACTATCGTTAAAGCAATAATCATACGAAAAGGTTCGGCGACCAATTAAATGCTACTGTACACAGTTAGGGTCTAATTTCATCGCAAATACGGTGATTTTAGATGTGAAAGATCCGGGGAGTCTTTTAATCATAACTCACAAGGGAATAGCAAAATCTCGTTTTGGTGAAAAATAGTAATTCCCAGGGCTCAAATTCTGATTATTGCTTGGAAGGTGATGTCAGACGTAATTATTCGGGCTAACATTTGCCTAAGTCAAATTATTCTACCTAAACTCTTAGCTATTTCGAATTTTACGTAAACATTCGTATATATCATTTACAGTTTGAAAAATGCACATGTGAAAATTTACGACAGGCTATGCGTATAAATTCGTCGCCGAACAAAACACGAAAAACATGTTTCTGAGTTCAAATTCTCAATGATTTATATATGTTACGATTGGTAAAATGACTCTATAGTATTATGGCTGTTTAACGTGGCGATCTATGGACTGAATGAATTAAACATCACACTTAGATCAAGGTAGAGAGGCAGTGCCGGATTTACGGCGGGGCCCATCGGGGCCCAGGCCCCGGGCCCCTACATTTATGGGCCCCCATCGCATTTGGGTGTCCAAAACAATGGAGACATAAGATGCCTTTTAGTCCGTCCGTCGATGGTCAACATCATGTTAAATACTGACCTTTGTTCGGAACTCCACACTGAACAAAAATTGCCTTTCCATAAATACATGGGGTCTATAAGGATGCATGGTCTTTATTCTACGGTATTTGCGTAACTTGTCACACACGTGACACCACAAACCCCATAAATTCAGTGTTTACAAATGTAAATTCTGCACAAAACAAATTGGCATTCCTATAGATATTTGAATGACGTTCTAGCTATCAACCACCGACCATGTGACAAAGCCAGAAGAAAGCCCATTCCATGATGGGTTCAACGTTCTACTGAAACAGAAGTAAATGCAAGTTCTCCCCATTAGACACTTGGGAAGGTGAAAGTTTGCGGAAATATATTTCTCATACGAAAAACGGAATAGTGATTCATGGAGGGGCATTAGATCAGCGTAAAAACAAAAAAAAACAAAATGTACGTATTATATAAATAATTGGGACAATAGTCAACTTCCATAACATTGAAATTTTTTAGATGCAACTTGCAAGGCAAGTGCCATTTCCACCGATCTGGGAAGCATTTTCTGCCAAAATATCTTTTGTACTCAATTTTTTTTGTCACTTGGGGTGTTTGCGGAGCTTCCTACACGTATGGTCCTTTTCAGTTGCTTATGTTGCAATGGTTCAATTTGTAAAACATACATACAACTGACTTAGGCCTTCTAGACCCGGGAAGTGCCATTTTCCCCCCAACCCCGGCTACGCCACTGACTTTAGTTCAGATATTACGGGGACGTTTTGGTAAAGAAGCGGGGACGTTTTGACTAAGGGCGGGGACGTTTTGGTATGTAAAAAGGCGGGGACGTTTTGGTCAGGGGACGTTTTGATTGGGCAGCCGTGCGAAAGAAAACTAGGCTAACGCTGCATTGTCCACAGAAAACGATGTCTAATCTTCAATAATATTAATAAAACTACTTAATCAGTTAATCGTCACCCTTATAACGTATGATGAACAGTAAAATATTCGGGGACCAGTATTTTTTAAAAATAATCGTCTTGATGGCGAAATTGAGAGGTTTTCTGAGCTACGTTTAAAAAAATTCACTTGAACAAAGCAGAAGCGCAGATGGACTGTAGCTATGTGACCATTGCGCACTACAGTGTATCTGCTAGCCCTAGTCTCTCGCTATCCAGTGGTATGACATTTGCCACGCTTGTAATTAGTAACCAGAATGCGAGGCATTCATACTCGCGATGGAAGTTTGTAAGAAAATGTTCAATGCAGTGGCGTAAGATACATGGAAAGAAACAGTATGGGCACAAGGAAAGATACATTGTTCAAATACTAAATCTATTTTTTTTTATAATGGTAACAAGACTATGCCGTGTGATTTTGTGCCTGAATAATTGAAATGGAAGACATAAGTATGATCTTAAAAAAAAAAAAGTGAAGTTTGAACATATTGTAGTTTGCCCTAATAAGTTAGGATGAGCTTTGATCTCTACCAAAAGGAATAGTGTGCTGACAATGATGAACACACATACTGATCGGGTTGAAGACAGATGTATGAAAACATTATTCAAGATCTTTTATCTATTCTATGAAGCAATTTTTTTTTTATATTTTTGACATATAGCTTCTTGGTGGTATGATAGTTTCAAATGATTGGTGAAAGTCAAGTGACATTGGTTAAAGACTAATTGGACAATTTTTAGGAATGATAAGATGTCCTTATTGCATAGTGTATGATGCATGTACCTGTTATGTGAAACCAGGGCACCAGCAAATGATGATGCAACTCTTCTTCTTTTTTGCCAATTAGTTCCAAATTATAATTTACATAATTTCGATTGCTTGGTTAACGATGACATGTACATAAAGAGAACATTTGTATTTGTGCTTTAGTTAAGGCCAAATATATGGTGAAAGTATTTTTAACACTTTCACAGCCAAACAAGTCAAGCTGCAAGGCATGTCCTTAGTACTTCATACAGCAGCTCAACATTGGCATTGTAAGTGTGTTATTTGAGCGTATGACAATGGTTATGTAAATGTTAGAAATCACAGACAAGCTCTGTTAAGGCCCTCCTTTGCCTCTGTTACATAATAATTTAAGCCTGGCTGTGAAAGAGATTACCCTTGTGGCCTTGACTCATGTGGATGGCGGCTTCTTATTCAACCTTGTTCAATGGCTATATGGATGCAATGACTGCCTCTGTGATGCCTGCCCTTTTGGATGATGTTCTTGTATTGCTGGAGTAAAGATTTGTGCCCATGTAGATGTGCATTCATTGCTCTATGCTACCCTTTTATAGCCAAGTCCATCTGCAAGTCACATCTTTATTGGTACATGCGGAGGCTGCGGAGCTTGATACTGGTGATGCTACTGTGCTTACCAAAGATGTCTCTGATACGTACGTTATACTATGGAGCTGGCTGTGAACGGGTTAAGGCTATCTTTTGCTGGACATGTAGAGTTAATGTTGTATCTTCATTAGTAAATAAGTAAAATACTAACAGTAAAACTATATAAAGAAAAAACTTCTAAATGTTGTAATAAATATGATGAATTACCTTTGTAACCTCTGGCAAGATAGGAACAGTCCTAAGTACACTGTATGTTTTTTTTAAAGGTTTGTAGATTGATATCTGGTATTCTATAAAAAAAAATTATTACTTAAGGCCTTATATTTCTTTTGTAAAAGAATTTGATTACTGTCTGAAATGTTATGGTAAGTTGGTATCATAGTTTTTTTGTTTCGAGTGACCTTGGTGAAATGACGTCACTTTGGTGGATTTTTTTTGTTTGCAAATTTACAATGGCCATGGTTTGACAAAGTAGATGTGTCAAACGTTTACAAAACTGATGTGATCTTTAGAGATAACTCAATTTATTCAAGTTTCTGAGAGCCTTGGCAGAATATTTTGTAGTTAATGTATGTTTTTCATGTTTGGGTCATGGTTGGGTCATTCCATGTCAAATCACCCAATGAGTTAACTCTACCTGCTTCAAATTGGCTCAAATTTGGTTTATGTGGTACTTTAGGCTGGTAATCATGACATCTGGTCTATTGGACTAATGATTTCCATGCTACAGGATATCATTTTGAGACAATTTTGGCCAAAATGGAACCAACGGTCAATTTTCAAGTGAGCATTACTTGGTTAATTAACCAGTCCAAATTTGTTCATATTGTGTTTTGGAAAGGTTAAATGGACCCAATGGCCAATTTTGAAGTGACCACATATATTAGTAAATAGTGGGTGAAATGTGCTCATATTGGTTTCTTTGGAAATGTAATTGCATGAGCATTCTGAATCTGTCCTTATTGTTTTATTTAGGAGCAATTTGAAATGTGATGACCTTTATAGGTTGAATTTGACCTTGTGGATCACATTATTTGGAGATGAAATTAAAGCCACCACATGTTTCCTATATAATATCTAAAAATAAGAGTTATGTTTATTTTGTGTTTCCATCTCTTTTTGAAGTCCCAAAATGTGATATTTCTTGACTTCTTGTCAATCATTGTTATGGATATAGGTCAAATTCAAGGTCAAAGTAAAAGTATAAAGGTTAACAAATGTCCCATTGCTCCTATATTACAAATAATGGCAGATTTTGAATGCCTAAGCAATGACATTTCCAAAGATACCAATATCAACAGATGCCAATATCAATAGTGATATATGGGGTAATTTAAAAATTGACAATTGGGCTCATTTTGCCTTGCTGTAGCACGAAATCTGTTTTTTGCGATGGGGTCGAAAAATTTAAAACTAAATTTGTCCCAATTAAAGAGGGTAAGGTGTGAATTTCCATTTATTTATTGTGAATTGACATGGAGCCTGTAGGACCTAATAAGGGACCAGGAGGGTCATTTCTCCTCGACCCTGTACCACGGTGCCACCGATAACATAGATTGTCAGATAGGATCGTGGCTTTTCAGCCATCTCTTCACGACCAAGTGTTCAGGTGATAACGAGGCAGGCGTGATCCCATCCTGCTCCCGGGACCGCCATTTAACGTCCCCATCCGAAGGGCGTTGGTGTACCTCATTACTTTCTCATAGTCTGGGGAGGTGGAAGCAACTTGTCCATCAAGGTCAGTCGGACAATCTACCGATAGGCTACGCCACACATACATATCCGAGTCCAAGACCGGAACATCAGTCTCGTTTTATTTTTTATAACTCCCATTTGAAGGGCACAGACACTTGAGGCCACGTTCTCCCAGCCCATCACCGCTCTTTGCGGCGTCACTTTTGTTCAACATAAGGGACGGTGCATGTAAATCCGTGGCCATCGTGGCGTATGTATATGCAGTAGCGTACTAGGCAGTGGCGTCTCCAGACCTGCAGGGGCACAAGGCCAGGGGTGTAGTGATATGGGCTTTTTACACATGGACTAAAGGAGTAGAGTTTTAGTTAAGTCGGTTGCTACGAGAGATCAATTATCGTTTGTGATACATATTACGGTTAGCTAAGTATAATCACAGGAAATGTCGCAGAATCGTCTGTTATTTACTGCTTATAAATACTGCAAGGCGATCCCAAAGGTGGGACCAAAGTTTCAGCCAGGGCCATTTTGTTAGTATTAATATCACAAAGCTCATTCGGGCGGAGCACACGTGAGGGGGTGTCAACCCCACAGCCCCAACTATTCCCTCCCCTCATGGCGACGCCACTGGGCGTAGGCAGTTGTGCCAGTGGAAACGTGACTGGGTCTTCTAGTAAAAATATTGTCCCAAAGGAAACTTGCTCACAGCCAGGAATGAGTTCAAAACAAATCATCTTGACGTTACGATGGTTATAACTAAAGCATGTAGGGAAGCCGCGCAGGCCTGTACACATATTGTGATCTTTGTTTTCATAATTTTTTAACAAAGTGGTCGATTGGTTTGTCGTGAGAAACATTTGCGAAAAATTGTCCTTATGTAGGATTGTGGGAGGGGGTGGTCACAAGTGGGGGGTAATTGTGAATACTTATCAAAATCGGTGTAATTATATGGCAAACATTTCACAAAGTGTGTGTGGGGTGGGGGGGATATAATCCATCCACACGATTTACTCCCCTGGTGAATATGAATAGTAGCAAACCGATCATTAAAACAATAAGGCGTATTTCAGTCGGATTTATTTATTTTATTTCACGAGCTATACTTTGAGAATCTCAGAATAACTATATAGCTTTACAACTAACGGCAGTTTATTGGAATGCTCCGCAAGCACCTCTGGACCTTGGCCCAGTACCGCTCGGTGGATTGTCGCTTGAACCCGTTGGGCCCTCCGTTGTGTATGCGAGCGTAGTCCTCACACGTCGGGGCGTGTCTTAGCCTGGACCGCGTAGCGTACCTCCTCATGTAGTTCTGCACCGCTCTTTGGCTGCACGTCAGAGATGAGTAACACAATTGCCATTCAAGCCAGTCTATGAATGACAAAAGTAAAATAAAGAAAAACAATTGTCGGTGGGTATAAACTTGCCCTAAAATGTAAAAAGTGGCAAAGAAAAACTATTGCAGTAATTTTAGTCATTTCTTAATCTCTGAACACTCACATAATTTTCTTATTTTAGCAATAATCTTAACCCCAATAAACGAGTACATGAAGAATATCGTTTACTGGTTTGTTCGGCGACAGTTAGGCCCGTAGCCAGAGGGGACTATCGGTAGAGGTTGTTGAAGGGGGAGGGGGAACTAGAAAAATATCGCACCTAGAGCATTTATGAGAAAAAAAATACATTGCTTACGAAGTGGCCCCTGAAAAATCCCCCCCCCCAGGATATATACCTGGTTACGGAACAGGCTACGATGGCCTATTTATGACCTGCTTAATATCCTTATGCACTGTATATGCATTACATACCGCTAGGGCCGAGTGTTGTGTCGTTATTCATCCATTGTAGATGTTGATTTATTATTTGTCATGTTTAAACAGATGAATATTTCATGATAAATTTTACCCCCACTATGTTAGCACCTTTCATAGATAAAAAATAAAACAGTACACTATACAGTGGCGTCGCCAGGCATTTCAAAGTAGGGGGAGGGAGAACATAATTTCAGCGGGGAGGGGGCATCACAAATGTAAGTTAATTTTTTTAATCAATATCATAAATCTTATTTTGGATGGGGAAACACGGGGTGAAGGCACAGTCACCATGGCGACGCCACTGAAAATATAAAAGATTTTGAATATCTCAGGCGTGCGAAGGATAATTTTGCAATGATTCTCTCTCAAAAAATATGGACAATTCATTCACAAAACACGTTTTCAAATTTGACAAAGAGCATAGGTCGTCATATATATGGGTCTATACGCGGACCGACGCCTATATCAGCCTAACGCATCGTCGTGCCGAGTATATCGTTTAAAATAAAGTCATAAATGCGTAAAGATGCATTATTATCATTCAGAAAATACACCAAACTACACCCATTTCTGCAACTATAGCTGTTTATAGGGGGATATAGGGGAGGGGGTAATTTCGATTGCGGGATCCAGACAGACTGTTTTCTTCACAATCAGTAATCAAATTTGCCCGTTTCTTCATTCATTGCCCGAAATGCAGTGGGTGGTGAACACGTAACTGCCTCAATTACCTACTGGGGAAATCAGAAACGTGTATGCGGTTGTGAGGGGGAGGGGTGGGGAATTTTTGAATAAATTATTTTTACCCGCGATAATGATATGAGAGTCTTAGGGGATGGATGTTCCTTCTCGGTTTGCGGTTTCAAGTCTCCAATCGATTCGATCCAAACTGGTGCTCATTTTTAATACGCCGTGCTTTTAACACAACAGTACTTTTATTATGTGGTCACTTTGAAACTTGGTGTAATTAACTGCAGTTAAGGACTGAGGACGAGAGAATGTGGTTAGCACGTCCACATTGTGATGAAGACAAAAAATATAAGCTGCATGTAATAATTCATATGAGAAAATTTTTGATCGGTTAGGATAGTTGGTTACTGGTTAGAATTACCATAATTAGCAAATCGGGGAGGGGGGGGGGCGATAACATATACCATTCCCCTCTTTTCAAAAAAGAATAACCGATATATCCCCACCCTGGCCCCTATGATCAGCCCATGCCTAAACCCCGCCAGTCTCATTTAATACGCTCGTGGCTGTTTGCTTACTGCCTTCAAGTTTGTCACTGTTGTATTGTTGAGCATCATACCAGTAGGCGTTTTGAATCTGGTAAGGTCCACATGAGAGGTCCACCGGGTCTGGTCTGCACCCCAAGCCCTCACGACAGCTTGACTCTGCGAACCAGATGCACTGCATGCAGTCCTGTGGTACGCCACTCGCTGTAACAAAACAGGGCCCCATGTATAGTATTAAAGTCTCTACCTTGATGTAAGTGTGAGCTTTAATTAATCTAGTCCACAGATCGTCACGTTAAACAACCACAAAAGAGTTATTTTACCAATCGTAACATATATAAATCATTGATGATTTGAACTCAGAATTTTTTTTTCCTGTTTTGTTCGGCGATGAATTTATACGCATAGCCTGTCGTCAATTTTCACAAGGGCATTTTATTTTCAAACTGTAAATGAGATAAACGAATGTTTACGTATAATTCCAAATAGCTGAGAATTTAGGTAGAATATAATTTGACTTTGGCAAATTTTAGCCCGAATAATTAAGTCTGACATCACCTTTAAAGCAATAATCAGAATTAGAGTCCTGGAAATTTCTATTTTTTCACCAAAAGGAGATTTTGCTATTTTTTCCCTTCTAAGTAATGATTAAACGACTCCCTCAATCTTTGATCTTTCACATCTTAAATCGCCGTATTTGCGAAGAAATTAGGCGCTAATTGTACGAGTGTAGCATTTAATTGGTCGCCGAATTTGTTCGCTAAACCTACAGTGTAGATATAACCTTAATGAGGGGGTATATACATTTATTCATCTTTTTGAAGAATATCATTTAAAAAAATGTCGCAAAAAATAAAATTCAGGATTGACAGTTCAGATTGACAGTTCAAATTTAAGAATGAAGTGTCACTAAAAACGCTTAGTTTGGAAATAACCGAAATGGCAAAGTTATCCGATTTCGCTCGTGTCTAAACGTGTTAAAGGCAAATGAACTATATAGGGCCTAAAAACCATAGATTCGTCAGTTATGTACATCAGGGTAAAATTGTTTTCAAGGGAACCTTGGTTATTTTTGTATGCGTTTTTATTAATTTATGTTACGGTTCGTGAAATATGCGGGTTTTTTTTTGGACTGGCATCGATTTTTTTTTAATCTTTCCTGGCACATTGTTTCATACAAAAGGCATGCGTAATAATACTCTTTAATTATTAATTTGATCATGCAAATCATTACACGTATTTACCACAGTATTTTCTTAAAGAACGAGCAACAGGTGGTAACCCTAGCTATCTTATATGGAAGGGGACACAAATATCTACAAGAACCTGCAAAGCATGCAGTATCTTATTCCGTTCTCAAGATATCAATGTTCGAATGGTGGACTTTCTGCCATTTTCTTTTTAGAAAAAGGACTTGAAGTAAGCTTATTATGACACCGCAGAGCCGCTAGAAGTCGATATCGTTTTGTATTTCTTTATAATTTAGACCCCGTTTTTTCCTTCTATGTGATGTGACGTCAATGCACTCCAAACATTTGTTTGCAATTAATTGTTCAAAATATATACTTTACCGATCAGAAGCAGAATTTGTATTTTCAGGAAAGTGACTTGAAGGAAGTATATGATGACATAATGCATCATGAGAGTCTATATTTTCCTTTGTATTTCTTTGTAATTTAACCCCAATTTTTGTCTATAATTATGGAACATTCAATTTATTAACGTTTATCGCATATATGTACCTTTATGAAGCATGTGGTGAAATGACTTTGAAATGATTGTGAAATTTTCTACGATAATCTAGGTATATTTAAACCTTCTTTTGGACAGTATCTTGCAATAAATAATGTTAACATATATCGTAAAAGTGTACGGTACTATACGGTACTAAGTGGTCATAAAGTTGCGATGTTTACATGTCAGTAAATTATAACACTCAAGGGGGCGATGGCTGGTATTGAACCGGGGCACCTGTACGTTGGACGGAATTCTCTCATTACGACGGCGCAGGCACACGGGCCACGGTGCTGTGGGGGTTACTTTATGGTATATGTAATATTGGTTGATTGCGTGTGTTTCAAAATTTCTTGAAGGTAATTAGGATACCGGTATAATTTTTGAGGCGCAAAGCATTATATCACTAAGTCTAAAATACTATCTCCAAGCAGAAAGATCAATAGCACCATAACAAAAGCTTACTTAATGTTTTCCTTATGACAGCATGACGTCAAGAATATCAGTCCATGCAATCACGTCGATAATGAAATTATGTTTCCCACGGCCATATCATCGTATAAACGTGCAATGTGTTTTATTAATTATATAAAATTTAAAAAAAAAATGGGAAAATCAATTGCCCCCAAATCTACAAAGTTAAACCTTCATTTTGTCTCTTTCAGATGCAATCAAAATCAAAGTCACTAGAATTGAGAAAACGAAATAGCAGCCACAACATATTAGGGACTATTTCCCGTTTTGGTAAAAACAAAAGCAGGTCTTATAAACCGTGGTGCGCTACCTTAAAGCCGAAATTGACGTTGCCACTGCGCGGAGCCAGTCTGCCGTTATGAGTGCGAATAGTAAATAAACTTTATTGGTGCGTGCTCATGTGTCTATCAGTACAGCAATTATGCTGCGCGTAACGAATATAGGCCTAGGGCAAGTAGGCCCTACGTCAGGACTACGTCATTTAATGTGAACATACACAACTGGCCAACTGGAAAAAGATAATAAAATAAAATAATAGTTATTGAGCAAGGTACGTATAGGGACAGGGAGGGGAAGTGATATATATTTGCCATTGTGATTATTCTTGTTGAATTTCAAGGTCAACCATCGATTGAAGTACCTTAATTTTTGTATTTCCCATTGAGTCAAAGATTGCCTTTTCACCCAAAATATTGCCTATATATACCTCAGTATTTGGTTATATTTTCCAATATTCCATGCCATTTGTAAGCTACCTGCGTGGTTAAATGAGAAAGTCATAGTTACTCAACGAGGAACTACCGGTATATTGCAGAAGCTATTACAGAAGCTATTGATGCCTAGTTATTTTGGTTTCATTTTACAATCTTCCATGTCATTGGGATCGTTCCAGTTAAATTTCAAATGTCAAATTGAACAAAAAGACTGAAATTGTTGAAATTCCCCATTGGTATTTTCACCCTAAATATTGCCTACATATATAGGTATTTTGATTTAATTTCTCAATGTACCATATACTATCGGGAACCTTTCTGGTAAAATGTGAAATTCATAACACGCGTGTTAACCAAATAGGACCTATACTGTTGAACTTTAATCATGTTTTGAGCCCAACATATTGCACGTTATTTACCCTAAATATTGCATGCCTGTATAGTATTTGGGTTTCATTTCTCAGTGTTTCTAAATTGTGGAATTTTCCAGTTTTTGTTCAAGATAAACAAATTGGCAAGCATGTTCAACCAACAAAATATCTATGCATACCTAGGTTTCATTTTTCAATGTTCCATACCAGTGCATGCAGGACTGCACCTTCCCATCGCAACTGTGGAAGTCATACGATTAAATTCATGCCAGTGCATGGGACTGCACCTTCCCATCGTAACTGTGGAAGTCATACGATTTAAGTAAAAAAAAGTAAAAAAAAAAACAAAATGTGCCTTTTCGGGCGCATTTCCAGAAATAACAAGATTCCATGCATGCATACATGTTAGTGAGTGGAATGATATATTTGTTCAACATGCACAATCAGTGACGTAGCCAACGGGGTGGGGTGTTGCGGGTTCAAACCCACCCCCCCCCCCATGACCCAAGTGACTAAGTATGTCCAGTGGAAATTTGACTGCTGTTTTTTCACAAACATTGCACCATTTTGCGTCTACGGGCCCGAGAAT
>JAODFY010086429.1:0-11848 GCA_027580055.1 Paracaudina chilensis | reverse complement strand
AGCCGCACATTGGGTACGGAAAGTCCATTCTCCTCTAGAAAACATTGTGTTTATGAATTATGTGTTCGTTTAATGTTTGAACTTGATGAAAGGGAAATTTATTCGCAGTTTATGCAAAAGAATGTATTCCCTGACTGACATTACTTTAATGATCAAGTGTTTGTCAAAACAATGGAGGAGTTTATGGCTGCCTATGCGACATGCAGAATGTACTTTGTAAATTCAAATGTCAAATAGGACCAGTTTTGCCCTTAGATCGACCTTTGGTTACTTTTTGTTAAAGATGAATTTAAACTGCCCGTGTTATCTTGAGCTTAGGTCGGGGATGGGACGAGCGCGGTGGTAATAAATGATACCTGACCGTCCTGACGTCAAGACAGGCTAACGTAATTTACATTTTGTAATAATCAATGTGTCCTACCTGCGCCGTTACAGGTTCAACCACCAAAATCTTTACACTGAGACGCGCAAATGTCATAGAAACAAATTAATAAAAATATCACCATTGTGTTGAAGAGTGTTTAGTCACTTATAATTTGGGTAATATTGATAGAAATTGTGTAATCCTAAAAATCGGGGATTACACCGTCCATCCTCATTACCGCACATGTGAGTAATAAATTCCGGGATTTGTATGGTTAATGTATCCCTCACACATGACATTAATTTTGTAAAAAAATATTAAGTGCTATGAATTATTCTCACGACCACAATATGTTGCAAGTCATACCACCTAACAGATGCAAGAGTGTATTTATAATTTATTTGAATACAAAAACGTTACCTTGACCGGTAACCGTTGAACATTTACTTATATGTCCGCCCAATGTTGCGAAGGCGATGGGGGGGGGGGGGGCACACAGCCTGTATAATTAAAGTGTCAGTTCACCTTCAAAAACATGATCCAAATATTGATCCAATATACAGTAAAATCAAATGATCTATATAGGCCTATATAGTTAACAGGTCTGGAAACACTGTCATTTCGGCAAATCCGCCCGATTTATTTATTTGTATTTTTATAAGCACCTGGCAACCTTTGTGAGGTCATCAACTCTGCTCTTTGGTTGTTAATGTCTTCTTTCCATACCAAGTTGAAATGGTATGCCAAAGTTTGTAATATTTTATATAACTTCTGGATACGATGTATACACAAGACATTATACAGTGTTAAAAAAAACTTATCAGAAAAATACTAACATCCTGTTTGAAAAGGATCTTTAGCGTAACACTAATAATGTTTACATAATTTGCATACAAAATATAGCAACTATGGGGAAAATTAAAAGTGTGTATGAGCCATTGAGATGACAAGAAATTATATAAACAAACCAACGTAATGACGGAATAACATATTTATACCAATTTTCAATACGACGACAGAGACCCAGGACAACCTGTTTTAATTATTCGCGAGCGTTTTTGTTAAGCTTTATTTTCTCCCAAGAAAACTCAGGGAGCCAATCAGAATAACGTTTTAATAAACAAGAACATGAATATTCAGCACACTGTAAGGACCGACCAGCCGACGAACGACGCAACGAACACTGATTATAACGGTTTTAAACTTATTTTTCGAGTCCAAAAAATTATATCCAAATGGCTGAAATTCTGCGAAATAACCACTGCTTACTTCGGTATGGAGATCAAACGTCATACACAGACCTAGATTGGGAGTAAAATGGTCAAATGGTCCCCATGTTTTGACAACAGAAAAGGTATGAACAAGTCATGATTTTAATTTAGCGCCGTAAAATGTATACACGTTAGTAACACGTTAGTAATGTATGACATGTGTATGCTGATTTACAGTTAGGCCTAACGTGTAGTGTGTAGTGTATACTGGTCACTGGATAACGTAACTCTCTGGATAGATCGTACTGGATAGATCGACCTAATTAATTAATGCTGAATTCTGTAGAATTCTGTAGAACAATCGAAGAGGACAATTTGACGAATTAGGCATGCACGCTTGACTTGTTCTCGACAATGATAATCCACCAATCCCCCGAAAAAAACTTTGTATGCACGTCCTCACTCGTGGCACAATATATTTTGTAGAGCGTACCTGGAACACGTGGTGTGCCTTGAGGTACCTCAGTCTTGGGCAGCTGAGTCCCAGCTCCGTGAGGTCCACGTTGTTGCATTCATTGAAGCTGATGTCCAGGTACTCCACGCGGTGGAACCTCGTTGTAAATCTGAGGAAAGAAGAATATCAGATATTCAGCTGACCCGCAGCTGCACTTACACGATTTTAATGTTCATTGGGAGCTTGATTTCAGTTTTTGGGGGAACCAATTTGGAGTTTATAGTTTTGGTTACGTTTTTTACGATTCTTATCATATCTTATATTTTCTTGAATAATTTTGTAATTTGTTAGTTGTTTCTTTACTGGCATCGGACGTTATTCTTTCCGAGCATAGTATAACAATGACCGATAGACCAACTTCACAAATTGTCTTTAGTTTAACGGTGCGCATCGGCCCAAGGTCTTAGCACAGACCCTTTTATGGGGGTTTTCCGACTCGCTGTCAAACCATTCCCAACGTAAGCTAAGTAGCCTAATTGTGTCGGCCGACAAAACACATTCTTTAGCTTCTCGTTTTGGTACGTTGGTTTGGCTACTTTTTTTTATGCAGAATACGAGAATGGGGTTATCAAATCTCTATTCCGTTTCAGAAAAGTTATTCAGTGGACATTTGATTCATACTTAGAGCGTTTTTATTATTGCTTTGTTTCGATACGTTTTGGTTATTTTGTGTTTTGCATTTGTTAATTCTTTATTTAATTCTTTGTTTAAATTAATGTTCTCTTACTCGCATCGTTTCATTATAGTAAAATAGTGACCAATATACCAATCAGATATGATCTTGTATGACGGTGCACAATGACATCCATACAGTAAGCGATGTCAATGGATGGGGCGCTCTTTTCGATTCAATTGAGGGTATAGATTATATTAATTCATGCTCTACCAGAGTTTTATTGCCAAGCACTTGCCAAGCACTACCACATTGCAAACCCCTGTCACCCCTCCCTTCAAACTTACTTGATGAGGTTAAGTTTAACCGGTGGATACTGATGACCGAAGTCAGCATTCCAAGAGAGGGAGAGTTGTGTCAGCCGAGGACAGTATCTCCCAAATGAGTACGATATCTTGCCGCACGTGCGCATGCCCAGGCAGTTCTTCATGCGTAACTTCCGCAGAGTTTTCCCGCATATCGTGACCAGCACGAAGAGCCCGCTCGGCGTTATCCAGGGGCATTCACCTATATCCAAAGATTCCAGGCACCTCAGCTGCGCAAGTAGTCTCATGCCCACGTTGGTCACCTGCCCGCAACCTCTGATGTTCAATTCCTTAATCCTGTGGCAAGTTTTAACGATGTGACCGAGCACGAAATCGTTCACGTCGTCGCATCCGGACAAGTCGACTTTCCGGATCGTTTTCGCGGACGATTCCATGAACCTTACGAAAAGCGAAAAGGAGAGGTTGTCTCGCTGTCCGATTCGTATCGACGAGCGTTTCCCGTAAAGACACGACTGGTCGGCAATCGTCTTGAAGCGGCGACAGACGGCGCGAAAATTTAGGATGGATTCGTCTACGGGGCTGAGGAAGCTGGCGATCAGAAGGATTATCTCATCCGGGAGATCGGAAACAGTCTTCGGAGGGTCTGTGTGTGGGGAAAATCATTCAAATCACTCATTTGCGACTCAGATCGTTCATATATTGTTTCTTTCAACTTACAATCGGGACACGATAAACATGGGCTCCGATTTTGGGACGGGGTAGGGAGAAATGAACCCCAACGTTTTGAGAATACTCTCATTTCATTGCCAACTTAACAGATGACTAGGCAATATGACTATATAGGCAATATTTTCGCAATCTTTTTTTTTCTTTTGCTGTAGCGTTTGGATAGTTAGTTAATTGTCTGTAGGCCTACTCAAATTGCATTGCATCAAATTTGCATGATGGAAATAATTCTTATTAACAATAGGAGTTTATTTAAAGAAAATATAAATGATATTATGTTTCTAATTTAAAATGAATTGTATGCCATCCCCATGGGGGCCCGTCTGCTAGCCGATGATCCAAACGCCGACGGGCCGCCGGTGCCACCGTTGGTCACCGTGTGACCAACCTCCCCTCCCTCAAACATTACCCTTATTAAGTCACCCCTTCGACGTTTCATGATACTGACCTGGGCAGGTTGTGTTCACATTGCGTCGACCCTTCGTAACGGCGGTTTTGGCTTTTCCTTCAACTTCATCATATACTTTACAACTATGAGTATTAAATGTCTCCTTCAACCATCTCCTCTGCAAAACAAAATACTAGATAATTTAAATGATGTAGCTTCTGGAAACTGGGACCAAAAATGTCGGAATTGCCTAAATTTATGCAAATGCAGACAAAGGGGAATAATTATGGTACCGGTGGAATAAACAAAACCGTCATTTTAATGAACCAAATATATTCTGAACACGTCTGGAAATATCTTGTCATTACTGGAAATTTCAAGATGCGTTGCTAGCTGTTAGCGTGTACTAAATGTATTTGTCTCCACGCAGAACTCGAGGATGCGGCCTCTATATACCCGCCTAATTTTCAAGCTTGTAATGTTGGTGCGTCCTATAGCGGAACGCGCAGACAAAGGACTCCCCAATAGCAGTCACAACACCTGGAAATAAATTGTCCAATATCCAAAATGGGCTAAATTCGCCTTTTGGTATTTCCAGATGAGTTTTTGGTGATTTATCCCCACCCCCCATTAAAACTGGGATTCGTAAGAACATAAATAATTTCAGCGGATACAACACTGCCGGTTTGTAATGAACCCCAGATTAGCCCCGAATACGGCTTCAGTACGACACCGTAGGTGGGGGTCACCAGGCGCACGTAATGGGTCGACATAGATATGCCTAATGTCAACCAGGGATTCTGCACCGTCAGACTCTTGTTGAAAAGATTTGCATCTTATTTCAGGACTTATCGGGGAACATTGCAAGTGAAATCGATGCCCAACCACCCCTACCCTAACCAGGGGCGGCACCCCTACCCTAACCAGGGGCGGCACCCCTACCCTAACCAGGGGCGGCACCCCTACCCTAACCAGGGGCGGCAGAAGTAGTTGAAATCTGAGGGAACCGACATGAGATCGCACCTTATTTTTCTTTGGAGAAAACTTGTGGAGAACCCCCTCCCCTGTCCCCCACCTCCCGATTTCGCCGCCCGGACCCTAACATGACACCGTGACGGCTCTGACCATAACGGATCAGTTTTACACGCCTTTTATATAGGTTGAACGTTGTAATATGATTCAGTAACACTTTACCCAGGCTATACATGCAGTTAAAATAAACATGTGTTGAAAAGTTTATTTTCACAGTCAAAAGTGATCGTAATTTTACAGATTATAGTTTTGACAGGCAATGTATGTTGTATTCTTTTTCCCGTCATAGCGTTTAACATATAGCTATTGTAACATATATTAAAGGCGGGGAGCGTGTAGCAAATAAGGTGACTTTCGTTTGTCAAATAAAACCCACAGATTGGTCAGTACACAAGGACAAACTTGTATTGTAACAAAGTGTACTAGTGTTTATAACTGTTGATACAATCAGACGTTTCGTGATTACACGTTATGAGATTATAATGATAAGCGGTCACAGATCAACTAAGAATAAACCTTCACATACGTATCACTTACATTGGTAGTGAACGTTTTTCAATTGTCATAAAACAAATAATGAAGACTAATATAGTGATGGAATATCATGACTGTTATGAGGGTTTATACCTTAATATTATAACAAACATTGTTATCAAATATGTTACGATTTATAACCAGTTTTTGTAAACTGTTTAACGACTGAGTGCACAGGCGCGTAACTAATATCGTATGTGGCAGATCATGGTGTTGGCTAGATTTAAAGGCCACGTGGCACATTTAAAAGATAATAATCCATTGGATGCTACGTACTACAGCTAAACATACCATTGTTCCCTTATTGCACACGTTACGTGTGTGCAATCAAGATACTAGTACTACTATACTATAGGTCTATCGATGACGAGACCAAGTGTTCAGTGATATCGATATGGAAAACGTGAAAGCGGAAGTGACGTTACTATTTTGGCGGCATTCGCTCCAGTATTTGGTTTGGACACGATCGGCTCTCTTTAAGATACTGTATGGTGTTATCGAGGAGTATACCACGATTGCGGTGTACAATGTTTGGATACTAATGTTAAGATGACAGAGCGGTTTCAAATAGTTTCATACAGTGATATTAACTTACCATCTTGTTTGGTCTTTTTCAATGTTCCAATCGGATGTTTTCAATCTATGTAATAAGCTACAAAATATACATACGACAAACTGGTATTTAAACACCTTCCGCTACTGTGTAGGAACGTAAAATGCTCAGTATCCAAACGATCACGTATCGAGGTGAATTGGCAATATTTGTTAGAAAACTTTACTATACTATGACGCATACAGTTGCTAAGGAAATAGAGCGCGGGTTTGCATAGAACATGACGCGCGCGAGAGTCGTATGCGATAAATCGCTTCATGTAAATGAATATTCTTACGATTTTTTATTCACACGCGCATTGTCGGAAAAACTTCCACAAACGCGCGATAAGTCAATGCTTCTGTTGAACCACCACGATACTTTACGCTCATCATAGATTGCATTAAGACCGGTACACACGTGCACGGCCAAATTTTGTTGGATCCGCGCGTTCTGTTCAAAAGTTATTTATTACGACACATACAAATTATTATGACACGGGCTGAAATCTAGCTCACGCGCTGTGTTTGATCCAACCACAGAACTAGAACACGGAGAATGACGTCAAGCAAAGGAAACTGAAGCACAAATAACACTAGGTTGATACGGCAAGAACGTTCTACGCGTAATACAAATACTGTGATATATGCGAAAACTTCAATAACTTAACGAAATTTGTTATAAAATAGTTGTTCCTTGTTGGAGGTTATCATAGTTATCACAAAGAGCAATATTGGAAAAACTTTGGTTGAATATGTTTTTTCTCTTTGGGAAAATTACGAAAATATACCCGTTTACTAACGTTAAGAATGTACATAAAGCACCAGCCTTAGCTGCGTTTTGCCGTAAGTAAGAGCGCCCTCGCATTTAGCTTGCTTCAATCGGTTAAGTGTGTGGGCGTTCTCCGTGTTATATTTCTGTGGTTCTTCCTCATGTTTTTAGCATGATACGATTGACTGCCGACGGTTCTAAATAGTGTTCGGCTGGGTAGCCCCCTTGACAAATTGTGGTTAACAGCGAGCGTTTTATGGCTAAATGCGTGTCTTTATGGAGTTGCTAAATTGGGGATGATATAAGGCCAATTGTGTCGTTAACACTGAAACCGCACGGAGTAGAAGGTCACACCGAATGTCAGTAGTGCATGTCAAATCATTGAATTCAAGTCTGAAATGTCCCAAGAAGCAATAATCCGTTTTAGCATAGGCCTAGTTTTCTTATAATTTATAGCTTCGAACTATGTAAGAGAAATAGCCAAACTTTTAGCCCGGGTTTGAATTATATTTGAATGTTTGGTCATATCTTTAATATTTTACTTCGTTAACTATAGGTCTAACTTGATTACAGGGTAAAACAACAGGTCGACATATTTAATTCGTTTCGGAGGCTTTTAGTTTAATAAAGTTCAATATTGCTTACAAACTGATGAATTACTTCCTAAATAAATATGGATATTAAGTAAAGGTCATAATCTCAGCGTTAGTTAGATTAAAATTCACGTTCGATCAAGGCTTTTGTCGAAAATTCAATATTCACAAGCAAACCGATGAAATTTTTCCTATTTGGAAATATCCTTTTGCTAGTTTTGCTGCATCAGTTTTGCCTACAATGTTACGAATATTCCACGTTTTCAATCAAATAATTTGAGCCTAATTTCGGAATGGACAGTTTAAAGTATTGTTTAATTTTATTTTAATTTTACATAAGGTAACATCTTTCATTGATAATGCTACAACGGATAAGCCCTAAATCAATTTTTCTTCACTCATGATCAACACAGGAATACAATAAGGCCATTGACCTTTCATCATGCTTGTTTAACGACGACAAAATATAAACCACTTGTAGCAAGTCAAAAATCAGCTGGAAAAATTCGAAAAACTTGTCGATCGTCTGCTTGTTATTAAATATGTTTACAGCTTGCTTTTATTTTAGAACGCACCATTCATTTGCTGACCGCGTTGTACACCATTCCAAATGTACAGTGGCAAAATGAAATGGTAGAGTATATCAACATGTAATGTCGTAAATCAGTAACGTAACTTATTGTTACAGTAACGTTACAACTTTAAGTCTTACAGTAACTTAGCCTAGGCTAGGTTAGGCTAGACATAATGCCAAGCCTAACGTTAAGCTTGGGCTATATCGCGTAAAGTCCTAGTTTCAGTCGAAAATTCTGGAGTCGGTTTGGAAACGATTTGAGCAATTTCTAACAGTTTCGATAGCACAGAGACATGGCTCAATAGTGAGTTCGCCGATTTGTAAAAACATTTTGGAATAATTGCAGAATAAACAGCAACTCAAAAACACTCCCACCAGGACTACACTCATTAGTGTCAAATAACGTTAGTTAAGTTCAACAAGTATTACTTGTAGATTCAATGGCTCCATCATGTATACCATCAGCCAAAATTATTACCTATTACATTAGCATTGTAATTTTTTTGTAAAAAATTGTCCAATGAGTAGGCCTATTATATTATTGGAATGGCTACACTGTCAGCCAAGATCTTGATTTGGCAGATTTACTATTCAATTTATAATCGCATCAATTTCTATATTCACCTGAACAGCAAACTCATAAATGATGGAAAGTCCAGGACTTTCCCCAGAAATCTGTTCACAATAACATTTGATTGCATGTTTATTTTGTCTGCAAACCTGTCAGCTCCATAGTGTTGGTGTGCTTGCTCGATGTTGGAGTTGAATATCATGTAAAATAATTTTTAGTTTTGTGATCTTTGTTGATTACTGATCATTATCTACAACAGTTTTGTTAGATTTTCAAAGTTCAAACACCTGTTGTTTCCTTTCAACATGTTTTGACATTGCACTATTACAGTTAACATAGGTATGGTTCATAAATTGCCAATGGTAATCAAAGTTTGCCAAAAATGATTTAGCAAATTGTTTGGCTTTCATAAATGTTTATTTTCACACCATGATGTGTGTGGTACGTACAGTACATGTAAATAATGCAGATGAAGAAGGGAGTAAAATGATAAGTATTCCACAAGGTGAAACTGTGACCTTGTTTTATACAGTACCTCTAACTTTACAGTAGATCGCCACTTCTAAATTTTTAACTTTATAGTGTAACAGTTTATAACTTTGTACAAGGGTGTCAAGATGTCCATCTCTGGTACAGAACATAATGATTATTAAGTCAGCAAGCCGTTTTAGTGGACACTTAATGTACCTATCAATTGTTCTATCGGCTGCCTATGTGCTCACATGTTTGTGTGCCAGATGAGTTATACCAGGGTACTACTGTAGTACATGTTTCAAACTTTGGGTATGCTTGAAGGTGTACAAAACCAAACACTTCTGGTATATTTCAGAGAGTATATTTACGTTGTGATCACATTTTGGTTTCATACAAGCGAGGTGCATAAAATCAAGTTTTCTAGATGAACCCACGTGCACTGTACGTGAAATGACCTGTATAAAAATAATATATTATTAATGTATTTATTATTAAACACAAAATCATTTATTGCATATGACTGTACACATGAGTTGATCCACTTGAAAAACTATAGACACTATTTCACAACCAATTCAATCTTTTATTAGTCAAAGCCCCAGGGACCACATATGAGGAAGATATAGGATTTATCTAGCATTGTAGAGTTGAGATTTATGCACCTTTATTAAAATACAGTACTTATTGATCTTTCATTTTCTAATTTCTCACGTAGATGGCATAGACTTGCTTTCAGTGTTAGAGGTAAAGTAGTTACAGGTATTCTTGATTGTGACCCCAGTCAAAATATTACAAAACCTTTACGAAGATCTGTACCATCCAACTTTGGAACATCAACTGGAACAATCGTTTTTGGAAGGCAATTATTTGGACGATCATTCCAGGTACGACACAAAGTTTCATATCAGTTCTTTTATGTCAGGCAGGAAAATAGAAAAATGCACTGTAGTGTACATGTACACAAGAAGTCGTGTATGGTGTGGGTGACACGTAATGCGTGACACAGTTTGTGTGTGTTTCTGTATGATGAGTGGATTTCCCATCTGTGATCTAAATCAATAATTTAACCATATATTACCGGGTAAATTTACCCAATAATTTACCACCATCTTATTTTACCACCAGACACCTAGACCCACCATCAAGGGTGGTAATTTAAACCACACTCTTTACCTTTAACATTTGTATTCATCTATTATTTCCCCCCACAGGGTGAGGTTCAACAAATGCTTATAATTCCAGACCCAGCTGCAGCTTTCAGTCAGTGTGATGTGTATATGCCAGATTGCAATAAGCCAATTCCAGAAATTGTTACAAAGGTGAGTCAGTTTGAGTGATATAGCATTGTTAGGCAGAATTAACAAGATATTCCAAATTATGGTAAAATTGCTTTGATTATTCAGCTAATCATCAGAAACATGGCCTTGTTTCTTTCAAAAACACATTTGATGAAATCATGGCAGTACAATATGTGGGAATATTAATGTCAATAACCTTGTGAAAAGATTTCTTGAAATAAAACATTGGTCACTGAAACTATTTGTTGAACTATGTTTACAAATATTTTCAGTGACCTTCTTATCATATATATATCAGAAATATTTACTTACATAAATACACAGAGAATATTGAAGGAACTATATCATGATGGAAATTCAGATGGATGTTGCCAGTCATGCAAAACTCACAATATTTCAGTTCATGTTTTTTTTAAGTTCTAAAAACCCAAGGATATGATTCGTGGTTGTAGATTTTTAGTCAGCTGAAAATTTGGGTTTAGTGCGAAGCTTACTCATTGGTGATGGATTACCTAGAGTTTTCCTGACTTCCTTTACACTTTGGTTTTGTTCTTCTTAATTCCTCCAGCAACTTGAAATACCTGATGGAAACTTTGAACGCGGTGGCGGTAGTGTCGTTAGTGAAGGATCTGGCTCATTATCGTTCTACGAATATTCAGATTACTTTAATCCAGATGATCCAGTCATTCCCCCAGAAACACCAGATATTCCAGACAGGCCTGATGTAACAGGACCAGGTGTAGGACAACGGGTAAGAATAATGACAAGAAAGCAAAAACAATTTGGTTTATGAATATGCCATACATGTATGTCATATCATTAAAAGAATATTACAGAGGACAATTAATCTTTCTGATAAAAACTAGAAGGAATAACTAGTACACCCAATGATGAAGATACATTACAATAGCATGTTTTTTTTTAATATTTTTTTAAAACACTTTTGCATTTGAATTTAGGTGAAGCCATGTTATTCTTTAAAAAATTTCATACCTAATTTGAAATGGTATATATGCCAAAGTTAAATATTTTGAAAACAATTATTTGTACAGTAGTTGTTACTTGGATATTCTATTTCTATATAGATCATTTATTTCAAGAAATATCACTAAATTCAACAAGAGGGCAATCCACAGAGTTGCTGATCTTATCACCAAATCATGTGTAATGTCCGTCTGCACAAATTGCCCATAATTTTAGACCATAAAATTAGAGTGTAGAAACTTGGCAAAGTTATGTAGCTTTTAAATTGAATAGCCTAATGTGA
>JAODFY010086428.1:0-18553 GCA_027580055.1 Paracaudina chilensis | reverse complement strand
GTATGTATATATCGTGATGAACTTATAGTAATTGATATGCAAGCGGTCGTACCTGCGTTATTACGAGGCCGAGCATCGTATGACCATTGGTTTACTATATAAGCATAAATGCAGGTAGGTCGTTTTGGGCCGCAAATTTTAAATGGGGGATAAGACGGATTTTGTCCGTTTTCACCGTTATCCAGAAAGTACTTCCCATTGTGTTGATAAGGGAAAAATATATATTCGCGATGCGATCTACAGTGATGGCCAAATAACAGTATTGATGGACAATAAATTTACATGAGATTTTTTCGGGGAAGGGGAATGATTGTGCACTTGGGGTCTGCATGCGGAGGGGGTATGTGGAATGGTAACATGATGATGATGATTACACGAGCCTCATCCATCAGGACTATGTGGTTCATAACACTTAGAGTACCAGTTAGCACTGTATTCGTACTACCATGTAAACCTATAGCCTACTACCAATGTTTTAAATACAAAACGTTTGTGGGAAGTGAGTCGCGCGGGTTAATCATGGTAAACAAGATACATAGCCTATAATATATAATTATATATATATACATAACTCATGACTCATATCGATGAGCACACACCCATGCTGAAGGCACATACCGAAAGATACACGAGGACATACCATGATGTACACACATACAGACATGTGTGCCTATACACCATATACTAGACAATTAAACCGACACCTTTACAATACCCTATATAACCCAATTTTTTTAAATGGAATTTGACCTCTCCGAAATATTGTATTTTCATTATCAGTACTTTTATATGATATATTATTTATACGATGATTATAAAATCGGGTGAGGAGGTGGGGGTAGACAGAACTTTGGAGGCATGTTCCCCATGCCCCCACCCGTAGCACCGCCACTGGTTGGGGAGTGCACCGGCTTGTAGGTAATCAAGAAGGATACGAACATGATAAATTAAGGAATCTGGGAATTATTTCACGTCATTTACATATTACAAACCGAAATCCAATCTGCTCTTCCATCTGATTCTTGTATTTTTTTTTTTTAATATAAAACTTGTTTGATTCGACAATTATACAAACGAGTTTATGCTCCGTGCTGTATCACGTGCTACGTGCTCAATCACGGCAACACAGCAGATATGCGCATGCGTACTTGGAACCGTGAACAGTGCTTATACCTACTGGAATGCGCGCTGGCGGGCGTACATGGTCACCAAAATATCTCTCCCATCAAATATCTCTCTTTGAATTGTAATTCAGCATGGACTCAGATGGGATTCCTGGTAAAATGTAAATGACGTGAAATAATTCCACGATTCCTTAATTTATCATACTAAGCATTGTTCGTATCCTTCTTGATATTTATAGTCAACTGAATCACTAGGAGACTCCAGGATGGGATTCCTGGTTGCAGATTTATAGTCTGCTGAATAACATGAGACTCTAGTTTTATGTGCTTTGCAATTGGTGATACAGCTAGTGTTGCCCTTTGGCGTAGGCAATTGTGCCAGGTGTTACTACAAATATTATATAAGTAATAAACTAATAAACACTCAGGCTGGTGGGAATAAAACAGTTTTATTTGACTATATATTACCTATAAGGCGACAAAACGAACAACAAATTCCCGTCATAAAAACACATCATAATCGCTCTGTGTGGCGTCATAAATATATAAATAGCATAATTTTCCCTCATCAGTCTTAGACGTCAATATAGATTGCCTTCTCTAAATCACACACCTAATAGGGAGTAAAGGTAACCATTTCTCGTGTAGAAATCTGCTAGACTAGTCAGCTCCTGTTATGCAAGGAGCTTCGGCCAATCGGCCAAATTTCGTGGAAGGGTACGTGAAATCATTTTGGGGGCAGAAGTCTACAGCCTTTGGAACTATATGGAATGTTGCGCCCCCAAAACCAATGAAGTCATATTTGTATACGCTCCTTTTCTAGCTAATTTGTGTAGAAAATATAAATCCAGTGCAAAACCATCCTTTCCTATGAGAAAGAAGAGGGCCAGTGGTGAAAGTCCCATTGTAATGCAACTCTTGTTTGTACATGCGCGCGTACTGTTGCAGCGCATGCATTTTGAGTTAATTGTACTCCCGGGAAATTTGAGATGATAACCTCTTTGTGAGCGACGAGGCTTGGGATCCCTGGTCAATATGGCATATATCAATTGGTAAACCCCATCGCTCGATGAGGACAGTGGATCACTTGCATGTTAGGCTAAGTAGCCTAATTGTGTCTGACAAAAAACATAACATTAGTTTGGATAATTCGTATTTGGTTAAAGGTGGGGCTGCATGCAATTAGCGAATTCACATGAGTTTCCGGTGACACCAAAAACTCACAGATTTTTAATTTAATGAACATGTTAGTAAATTTTCTCACTGAGGTGTTTCCACGGTTTTGCTGATCTCTTCGCTAAATCATGTGCAATGTCCGTCTGCACAAATTACCGAAAATTTTAGAACATAAAATTAAAGTGTAGAAACAATTGGCAAAACTTTTAAAACGACAAAATTCTTCTTCTTCTTTTTTTATTTTTTTTTTTATTTTCAATAAAAGTGTTCAAGATTCACCTATTTTGGTACGTTTGAGCTCAATCGATCATACGGTTTAGTAGCTAATCTCAAAAAACATTTTTTGTCCAAACAATTGACCAAAAAGATTTTTCCACATTCTTATTACCTTAATGAATTTGTTCACATGTGATGCTAGCTAATCATTGCTTACTGATATACCAAAAATGAAGTTAATCGGCCATAAGATGTTTGTTTTATGTCCAAATAACTGTATTTTCCCCCAAAATTGAAATTTGATAAAAAATACTTATTTTTCTCCAAAAATCATCATATTGATCTAGTTTTTGTACATATGTAAGCTTTTGTCACATTTTACCTCTCCACCAAATTTGAAAGCAATCTGCTATTCATAATGATTGCAGAGCAGTACCTGTAATTCTTCTTCTCATTCTTGATCTTTTTGTAGGCTTTTTTGATGTATTGTGCTGCATTCTTCTCAAACCTTGGAAATTACAAATCGTTTGGTGACACCAAGTTTGTTCCTGACATCCCAAAGGTGATTTTCATATTTAAATTATTCATCATGCTGCCTTTCATTGCTAGTTTACTCCAGAAGTTTACGTTGCCTGTATTAACTTTCAATATACATTAACCTACAACTTATTACTATATTAACCTATTACTTTATATCTGCATAACAACAATGGAATCAACTTCCCTAGTGGCTCTATTAAGCCTTAACCTGGCAATTTGTGAATTTCAGGTCAGATGATTCATGATTTAATTTGATGATGATAAAACTATTTTCATTGCTGATGTTTATAGGCTAGGTTCCTTAAAGCCAGCATTTATTAATAACAGACACAATATAACATTGTCATATCATACAGCTGATATATTCAGCTAGGTGAACTTGTAGCAGGGCAAGATTTATTTACAAGGGACACAGTTGTAATAAGTGGTGGAATTGTACATACCCATGTGATGATTGATCACTAGAAATACCTATGGGAACTTCACCATTCCACAATGACTGTGTTTGCCTATAAACCAAAAAACAAAAACATTTTGTGGTTCAGATGCCAGTGTTAGAACATAATTGTGAAGATTACAGTATCTTCTTGTCTAACTTGTCTTCAGAGATTCAGCATTAAAGCCTATATACGTTGATCTGACGTACTGTACAGTTGCAAGGTTATTGATATTTTAACAATTTTACTTTAATCCCTGTCCACTCATTAATATTCATGATATGGATCCCAGAAACAATCGAACACATATTATTATGAGCATCTACAAGGCTATGCCGTCAGTCCTATAATTTCTGAAATTTGTGTTTTTCGAGACATTTTCAGTGATTTTGGCATGCTAATATACAATATCCTATGCTAGCGAGTTCAACATCCTAATTATATTGGGTGGAGGACAAAGGTCATCCCAGGTCAGCATGTGCAAAAAGCAAACTCAAAAAGACCAACATCTTTGAAGAACCCTATTGTTCTCAGTTTGCCATAATGGGTACAGTAACCCTAATGTTTTGGTAGATAGTCAGATCCCATCTGCGATCAGCAACCGTTAAACATACAATGTACGCATAAATACACACTATCTAGTTGAGGATACACCTGGCTTGAAAGGACCCCTATGGCTATTTGCTGGTGCCATGAGGTATTTAAAGTTATATAGGAATATTCCATAGTTAAATGATGTTTTTTTGGTTACGTCCTAAATTGCTTTGTATATGCATTTGCACAAAATGTCTGTGGTTCCCGGTGAAACGACCACGGTACCCAGTGGGAAATCACACCCACATCTACAATTTGGTTGATATATATGTTGATAGAAAAAATATGAGTTCCCTCATTCTTTGCTGAACCAAAGCACATCATAGGCTATCAGTATACCAATCACAACGTTAATCTATGTCCACAGTTGGACCGTTGGGTAAATATATGAATGTGTGTGTGTGTTGGTTTGCTTGTAAACACGATAAGTCGAGACTGCCTGGTTCGATCAAGTTGAAACTTTGTGTGTGTCTTCCTCACAATGAGTACAGGAATCCGTTTGTTTTTGGTGCAGATCCACGGTCTTTTTGGGCGAAAACTTAGAAAAACAGCAATTTGAGGGATATCATTGGATTTTGTGCATTTTTGGCTTGTAAACATGATAAGTCCAGAATGCCTGGTCAGATCCTTGATGTGTGTGTTTTTCACTGTGTGTACAAGAACCCTATTGTTTTTGGTGCAGATCTAAGTTCTTTTTTGGGTCAAAACTTAGAAAATTTTGATTTTGTGAAATTTTGCTTGTAAACACAATAAGTCCAGACTGCCTGGTCCAATCAAGTTTAAACTTGGTGTGTGTGTTTCTTACTGTGAGTACAAGAACCCTGTTGTTTTTGGTGCAGATCTAAGGTCTTTTTGGGCGAAAACTTAGAAAAATAGCAATTTGAGGGATTTCGCTGGATTTTGTGCATTTTTTCCTTTTAATAATGGTAAGTTCGGATTGCCTGGTCCAATCAAGTTCATACTTAGTATATATGTTCCTCATTATGAGTACCTAATCACTATTCTTTTGGGGAGGGGTCAGAGTTCATCTGGGGTCAACAGAGGTCAAATGTTGAAGACCTTGTAAAAACTAAGTCCACCACACCTGGTCATATCAAGCTGAAACTTTGTATATATATGTTTCTCACATTGAGTACAGGAACCCTATTGATTTTGGTGGCGGTGGACGACCACCCCTCCACATTTCCATGCCTCCTGAACATTCCTGTGTCCTTCATACCCTTGTCCCCTCTACATACCATTGGCCCCTCCACATACCCTTTCCCCATCCACATATCCTTCCCTGTCCACATACCCTCCCCCATTTATATGAATCAAGGAATCACTAAGCCTTTTGGCTTTCTGGTAGATTTTATATTACTGATAGTCTAATTCGACATAATTTACAGGAAAAATTTGAAGAGATTATAAAGTGCAGTGAGGCCTATTCTGAGGATGTTGGTGGTGTCGACGAGCTGTGGGCTCTAGTAGCAGCTAAGATGTATTCCCTGGATCCAAAAGTGCAACAACTTGGACTTGGTGAAAAGGTGACAAAAAATTACCAATGCAAGGGCAAGCAGAATATGTTATTAATAATAGCTTTATGGAAGAGGACATTAAAGCTTATATGAAAGATGATCAAAAGATATAAATGACACTAAAATTGGCGGTCAGATATTTTGCTCCACTCTCAAGTTGTAAAATGTGCACTTTCAGTGATCCAAAGGTTAGAAAAATGATGACATCCCATGGCTAGGTGATGTAGGAGTGTATGTTTTTATTTCTTTATAAACCCTAGTCAATTTCTCATCTCATCATGGGACATTAATTTTGTTAAATGTTTAAATACATTTGTATCATGTATTGATCTTTCACCACCAAAGTGCAAAAATACTAAAGTATTGAATTTTACTAAATACAAAATGTAAATATGTATAATATAGAAATACAAATGACTTACTACAAGACAATTTTCTAAAACATGGATGCACTCCTGTCACTTGGCTTTGCTGTGGTACATTTCAAACATTGTTTTACAAAGAACATCAATTAGAGTATAAAATTCCCTTTGCTTTTCAGGGATCAAATACATACTTCTCATCCAATTGCACTGAAGCAGATGCAGCTTTGGCCAAAATGTTCATGAGTGAAAAGGTAAGAGTTTGCTCACCCCTGTTAAACATTGGAGTGGTATATGGGTCATGTGTATGGGTCATGTGTATATATGGGTCATGTGTATATATGGGTCATGTGTATTGGTCATGTGTATATATGGATCATGTGTAGCTCAGAGAGCACCAGTCAACCAGAAATATGTGTGCATAAAACAACTGTGTTAGCAAACTTGATGATAACCACAGGAAGACATGACTGATGTGACTAATTTTTATGTTGTTACTTTACAATATGCTTGGGTGAGTAACTTTGTAACTTGAGTCCTGAATATTTATCAATTGTAGAGTAGCAACTCTTGTAATTTTTTTATCCCTTGCCCGAGGCAAGAGGAATCTCTGCTGTCACGATGGCATATATGTGTGTGTCGGTGACACCTAATCACAATATGGCAAACATCTGTGAAGCCAATACTTGGCATGTAAGATTATCATAATGAGTACAAGAACCCTATTGTTTTTGGTGCAGTTCATAGTCATCTAAGGTCAACACAGAAAACATTGTTAACACCATAACTTGACAAAGCCAACTTGAATTAAGTGAATACTTACTATAACTATTAGTGAGAACAAGGTCCCTATTCTTTTTATTGAGGGTCGAAGACCATCTGCGGTCAAGATGTACAAAAAAGTGAAATTCTTGTAAACATGATTACTAAATAAGGCGAATGGAACATCTTTGAAGCTCATATATGGCTCGTAGGTTTGCCATGAGTACAAAAACCTTATTGGTTTTGATGGACGTCAAAGGTTAACAGCGGTCAAAAACTGAAAACATTTTGATCACCATAACTTAACATGGTCAGCTGAAATTAAGCCAATACTTGGTTATGTATGTTCCTGGTAGTTAATACAATGTATGGAAATCTCTATGAAAATTTGGTCCTGAGGGCAGTATTCCTGAAGAATAAGTTGATGTCATCCCAATTAATGGTCCACAGCTTGTTGACAATTGCCACATTAACTTTGTACTACACAGTTTGGTGTCTGTCAGTTTCTCTAATAGACTATGGGGCGTTCGCTCATTTCGTTTGGTCTTGTTCTCCCCTCAATGGCAGGATATGGAAAAATTACTAATACGAAGAAAAAAATCGGTACATATCAATAGTGATTCGATCCCGCGTGGAGGTGGTCACAAATCAATGAACATTGGAAAAAACATCAGTATAATATCTCGAATAACATCATGAGAAGCTAGCTACGTAAGTCGTAATTCCCTTTTCAACCAATCAGATTCCTCGATGGCATGTCCAGCGGGTGGTATGTAAAATGCATGCACCCAGCGTTGGCAACGGTTGTTGTTAATATATATCACCCATGGAATAAAATGCTTGAACATGAATTACATGTCCACATCCCACGACAAACAAGAAAATAAAGCCTTTCAACAAAACAATATGGATAACTTTCTCATGGGGTAAAATTACGGCAGACATTGGATCAAATATTTAAAAATCACATGTAATTCACACATAATTTATAGTATAGCATGTGGCCAAGCGGTGAGTTACGTATTTTGTGGGTTGTTGACGTCCTAGGTTCAAACCAACCTCGTTCGCAGTATTTTCTTTTTATTTTCCTTTTTTTTTTCCTCCACAGAGTTTATTAATTCGATCAGATATATTAGTTAATCCACCGTATTAATACTAATGACTGGAAAATATCCAGATAACACACATAATAGGTTTTATCACAACATTTAGCAGTTATCAAATTCAGTATGCAAATTATTGCACTGTTGACACAGTTCGGCAGGGAGGTTGCATGATATTTCTAAATCATATTATGATGAAAGGGTTAAGTTATATTTTGATTATCAGAATATCTGAAAGGACATAGGGGTACAGGCATATGCGCACACCCCGCGGGGATAGGGGGATATATACCCCCCACTTTTTGGTCAAGGTGGGATGGTACACATAATCACATAATTTCAGGGCATTTTTGCAGAGAATTATAATACCAGTATACCAGTAAGTTGTAAGTTTTCTGGAACATGGGATGGCAAATAGTTCATATTCAACTTTCAAAACCCTGAAAGTGCTGTTTCAAATTTGATTGGTAATATTCTTTCCTTTTCTATAGTGTTTTGTCCAATACTAATGAGAAAATTACCATCCATTACACAAATTCCCAACTGTAGCCGCTCCCCCACCTCACTGGCTGATGGCTTCTAATACAATGTATTCGACCATCTATGTGAATATTTCCACTAACATATTTTTTTTAATAGTTATCTGTTAGGGATTTTTTGCGGTAATACGCAAATTTAATGCAGTTTTCAGTCCTGATTTTTTCGCCATTGTGACCCAACCCACCGTGGGATTCCTTTAAGTACATCCCTTGTCTATAAGAAAAAACACTTTTCACTTCCTGCCAATTTGGGGAGAACAAAAGTCAATTTTTAGACACAATTTGGTTCCATGTCCCATAGTCTATAAGGTTATCTTTTCTTCACAAATTTGACAAGTAGTTGAACAACTTTTTGAGTTGAATGACATCGAACAGCAACTGGCAGCCTATGGCCTAGGTCTAAGCCTTAGTTGTACAATAGGTGTAACATTACATACGTTATAGCCTGGTATTATGCATGACACCTAAATGGGTAGTACTACCGTTTTCAAATGTTAAACCAAGTTCCCATGCAGGGTCTAAACCTTCAGGAAATAATGTGATGATCATGAAACACTCTTTTTTTTTTTTTTTTGGTTGCAGAAAATTCATGCATACAACACTCGCCTGTTTAAAACAGAGGACAATGGAAAGACTACTTACGAGATTAGATTGGCATCATCAGCAATCAGTGGTAAGCAAAGGAAATGATCCTATGATAATTATTAATTGGTTATTTCGGGGGGCTGACCGATAAGACTTTGCATACCGATCCGTTGGCCAATGTTTTTATTGTAACATCGGCCGATGTCCGATCCGATGTATCTGGCGCCAACAGTAAATAAAGTGTGAGTTATCCTTTGTACACTTTCTCATAGCACATCAACACTGTTATATAATGGCTGCAGTTGGTATATACACAGAACTTCCATGATGAACAAATACATGCTGAACAAATACATGCTGAACAGGAATACTTTGTTTAAAATAAATGAATTATTTGTTTACATGTTTTATTATTTTACAATTAAGTAAAGAAGAGATCATCAGTAAATGTGCTTTTCAGTATAAAGTCACTTGGTTCATCGATATTATTGTCAAAATGTATACACACAAACAATATTATTCCATTGTCTTAAATTGTGCTGTATACTTTGTATCCATATTTCTTCTTAAATGTATGACATTGCTTTGGATCATTGGCAAATGTTTTATAACTTTAAGGCTCTCAGAATCATTTCTACTGTACTGTATGTGAAATTACATAGGCAGTTGCAGCAAATGCAAGAATCAATGCCACATGCGTAAACAGTGACGGCCTGTTTGACCATTAGCTGTATAAATTCAGTAAGCTGTAAGCTGGTTATCCAGTGAACATTGTATGTAAATATGGTCTATAGTTTGCGTCTAAGTATAATGGTGACACCCCGGTCTGGGCATGTAATAATACATTGAATATTGCAACAAAGAAATGATGAAACCTAATAGCATCCTTCATTAAATTAGGTATATCCACCATATATATATACATGTAGCACTGTGGAGCAAGCCATGTGTATTGGTAGTGTCACATTTATAATAGCAATGAGTAAACACCACACATGCACAGCTAGCTGTGTGGTATTTATTTAAACCCGCCCTTTAGCCGTTCGTTGTGGTATACGACTCTGAGCACTAATAAGTCCTGCTGGAGTCAGAGCGACATTACCGCGGGCTTGAGAATTAGGCAGAATGTTAGAATTTAATACAATGTCAGACTTCACTTTTTATGCAACTTTTAAGGTAGATCTATGAATGTTTTAACAGATTCAAAACACTCTCTCATACAGAACAAGTATTATTTGAACAGAACAATTTCAATTTTAACATCAGTAAATATCAGTGAATAAAAATTTGCAGATGTTTTGCCAATAGCGCAAAACATTGGCCCGATCTGATTGCCGATTCGATTATTGGCTGACCCCTAGTTATTTTTTAAAACTGATGAGCATTCTTGTCTTATATTTCTAAAGTCTTCTTGTTTAATTTTACCCACCATCTCCTGAAATGGCTGAATTGTTTTATTCTGAGGACAAGATGGTTAGTCTCAAGCCTCAAATGTCATCATATTTAGGTCAGGCCATTTTGGCCTTGAAAAGTGAACATTTTTAAGGGCATCATGGAAATTGGGAAAGGGCACTGCAGCAAATGAGGATCAAAGGGCATGCATAACACTGGCCATGAATGCAGTCAATTTTCAGGGTGACTCAGTGGCTGCTAGAAGCATATACAGCATGTGGCTAATTTCAATAGAAAATTCATTGCATCTAATAAACACAAACTGTCCATAACCAATCAATGGTTATATAACTGAGGCATGCTTTGTCAACAAACCATTCTGTCAGGTTGGCATCAAGCCCAATAGGCCCTGCACATAGAGTATTTCTGGTTGTTTACTTGAAAGGGGACATTCATGATGAAACATGGTTTATATATGTGTATAATATAATATACTTCTTTGATCGACACCCTTGCTTTAAATACAATCAAATGGACACAAACAAATTCAAATGGCTATCTACCAAACTGAGCAGTATCATGTTTTTTCTCACTATCAGTGAAAATATATCCAAAGATTCTGTATTCGCTTGAACAAAATACCACAGCAATGATTTTGAACTCCTAGCAAGACCAAAGGCAAAAACTAAATACATCAGGCCAGATCTTCAGCTCGGACCCAGGACAAAGGCGGGCGCTAGAGTAGGAGATTGCCTGTTGTTCATGTTTTAGCTATTTCTTAATTAGATTTAGTGTTATTCAAGTGCTATTATTAGGGTATAATAAATTGGAAAGTTGATAAACTGCATGTGTGCTACAATGTTAGGGCATGAGCTTCAGTTGTAGTGTTTGCCTTTGATAAAGGTCTTGCTAGGATTGAAATATCAGGCCCACTATAAATGTTATTGCATCTTTATTTTGTTTTACTCTAGACGATCAGCCAGATCTTCAGCTCGGCTCTCACGATCATGGGAAAGTGACGTTCAAAGTAACACGTGGTGATTACCATTCTCTTATGGCACAAGTCGTAGAAAATTTGACCATGGCCAAGGTATAAATAGCTCTTTATATCCATTCACTCATACCAGAACTAAATGCACATTCAATTATGAACTATAAAAGATTCACAACTATTAATAACAATTATTCTTCAATACCTCCTACCTTGGTGGGGGGAATTCACATTTTTTCAGTGGCTCATAAATTTGATTTTACTAAATAAAACTTTCATATTTGACCAAACTATTACAACTACAAAGTATAAATTTCATGAGAAAAGTCATGAGATTTCAAAATGAAGGAGTTTGGAAGCAACTTACAAGGTCTGGAAAGTGTAATTTCATGCAGCGATCTAGAAGGTATAGTAAAGAGAGACTGTAGGGAGGAAGAACAATTTGTTATGCAATCTGTCAAGAGGGGGTGAGACAATGGGTCAATTAGTTAATACCAGGCTTGCCATTCGTAGTTATTTTTAAATATATAGATCTGGTGAATTCTATTAGGGTCGATGGTATGATGAAATGAGGATTTCAAAATATTTGTACATTTGTATGCATTTTATTTTTCAATTGTTTTCATCTTGAGTCTTTGTCTTTGATTTTATTACATGTGATATATAAAAAGAATTATGGTATTTATATTAATGTTACCATGCAATCTGTTCTATTTCTTATTAACATTTATTGTGTTGATAAAATAAATTCTGGTATTCAGTAAGCTTTCAGCTACATTACTCATGCTCCACTCATCATGGTAATGTAGTATGTACAGTACTGTGTATGCATGTATAGTTCTATGTAAGCATTTAACAACATGACTCCCCATCTCAAAATCCAGTTACATTTCATGTAAAAAAAATAAAAAATATTTAATTAGATATAAAAACATTCAGGAAATGAAACATAGCATGGCTATAGTTCAGACATTGAAACTATGCATGAACAGAACTTTTTCTCATGCAATTACGGTCACATTATTTTGGTTGTGTATTTTTAAATGTGGTGTGACTTTCAGTATTCAAAATTGCGCATTTGGCCAACGCCTACATTACTGCATTCAATATAATAAGGTACTAAATACAAATTAACAGATGTGCTAGTAATGGATTTTATGGCAGGGATGTCACTTTATGGAGTATGTATATATGTATAACATTTTTTATGGAGTATGGATATAACTTTTATGAATATGTTTGGATTATGGATATCATTTTACAAGTATTTGTGATATGATATCATTTTACAAGTATTTATGATATGGGTATCATTTTAAAATTATTTATGATATGATATCATTTTACAAGTATTTATGATATGGGTATCATTTTACAAGTATTTATGATATGATATCATTTTACAAGTATTTATGATATGGATATCATTTCACAAGTATTTATGATATGGATATCACATGAGTATGGATATAACTTTATGAATATTTAACCTATGATTGTTTTTTACTTTATAACATCTATGGTTTCTCTCACCAATTGTAAACAACCTAGAAATATGCAGCAAATACTAATGAAGAACAAATGATGGATGGCTACATCAAGAGTTTCAGCACAGGCTCCCTGGAGGCCCACATGGAAGGCTCACGCTACTGGATAAGAGATACTGGACCAATAGTTGAAGGGTAGGAGTATATACTGATATAGCATGGCACATGTGTAACAAATTAGCCAACTCAAAATAGTGTGACAATATTGTTTTCTTGACCAGCCTAATCCAAAGGGGCTTAGTTTTCTTGTCCTTGGGATATTAAGAAAATAAATCAACCTTTATTTATGTTTTAAAAAAAAATAACACAACTACCAGCCATTATACTGTGGCAGTGCATAAAAGCCCCCAAATAGGCCCATAAAAAGGATAATTATGGCTGTTTTTCTTTTGAAATTAATACTGTTGAATAGGCATAAATTAGTTACATTATCCTGCATGTTAAGAACCAATTATATCAACAAGCAAAATGGTATTTAACTGGTACATTGAATGTGGTTGTTGCCCCTCTTGGTTATGATGATATGTAGTGCCACACCATTGGTGATATACAATCTTTGACAAAAATGATGGGGCAGTGGTGCTACCTGTGGGGTGTTCAGGGATTTCAGGTCAAAGATGTAAGAGTCATTAGAGGTCATTATATAAAACCCTTCATAGCCTTCTATACCCACTGTATTATACATTGTTGAATGTTGGAAATTCCATCTAATACTATCAAGTTTTCATTTTTTCCCCCTGTATAGTTACATTGGCTTCATTGAGACTTATAGGGACCCTTTTGGTGTCCGAGGAGAATGGGAAGGTAAGTTTAGTATTCTCAAATAGAAAAGCAATCTATGCAGTCATCATGGCATGTGTGTGTGCATCTGTGATGTATTGCAAACATGAGATAACTCAGTGTAAGGCCAATATATATGAAGCCAATTCTTGGTATGTGTGAGTTTGTCATAGTGAACTAATAAACTTGCTTTTAGCAGACATCATCCAAGGTCACCATTGGTAACCAAAATTGAAACATTGTAAATACCATACCTTGACCAGGCCAACTCGAATTAAGCTCATACTTGCTTTGTAAACCACTTTTAGTTAGCAAAAGATTCCTATTGCTTTTGATTGTAGGTCACAGTTCATATGAGGTCGATATATGCAAAAAAAAAAATTGAGTGAACCTCATAATTGCTTTGTATAAACCTATTAGTGGGCACAAAATTCTTACTGGTGTCACCTGTGGTCACCAAGTAAAAGTCTGGAAAATATCTTGTAAACAAAATACTGTGGAAATCCATTCATCTTTGGTATATTTTTACATAATGATTCCATAATCCCTATTGTATTTGAACATCAGATGCCAATAGAAGGTACAAATTTCTTGGTATGTGTGTCAAAGGTCATCTTAATATCAGTTCCAGCTATTAAACTTTGTGAACCTCCCAAAAGACTTTGTAAACATGCAATCTTATTGAGGGTTATACTTGCTCTATTTGACCAAACCATTTTAGTAGACAACTACTCATGGCATATAGTGAACACAAACATTGCCAACTAATTTTCCTATCATTACAATATAATGACAATATCAATGCTAGAATTTATAATAATTATACTTATGTAGTTGAAATTTTGATACCAAGTTTCTTGTTTTAAATATTTTGATACAAAATTTCTTGTTTTAAATATATAAATATAATTTTTTTATTTAATTAAACTTGAGAAGAGTTATGCATTTTCTATGTTAATGTTAGGAAGTAATGTATTAGTAATGTATTAGGAAGTAATTATTTCAGCATACTGTATTCTTTTTAATAGAAGCACGAAAACAAAGATGAATCCATGCATGTTTATTAGGGCTACTGATTCACAAGAGATGTAAATTTATGTTGTTATGCTACAGGCTATACTAACCAAACTGATGTTTTATAAAGTTTTATAAAGTTTTATAAAGTTTTTTCTCACTATTCCTGAAAATGCATCCATTAAATCGACCAAAGATCAAATGCCACATAGTCTCTCTTAAACCTGGAAAAGGTTAACATGGTGATGATTCTGTAACTTGGTTTTAAGGATAAAACTAAAGCCCTTCTCACTACAGATCAGCACCAGCATTGGCTGTAATAGCTGTATGAGCTTTAGTGTTACTATTATTAGGGTACAATAAATTGCATGTATGCTACTATTAGGGCCTAAATAAGGTATGCATAATGCATCATAAGCACTTACATGATGGTCTTGATTCTCCCCTATAGGTTTTGTAGCAATCGTGAATAAAGAGATGAGTGCCAAATTTGTTACCTTGGTGGAACATTCCGAGTCTTTCTTGCCACTACTTCCATGGCCAAAGGAATATGAAAAGGATGTATTCCTTAGGCCAGACTTTACTTCCTTGGAAGTGCTCAGTTTTGCATCTTCAGGAATTCCTGCTGGGATTAACATTCCAAACTGTAAGTACTCTTCTTTATTAGACAGATCAAGAAATGCATTACTAAGTGTGTAAGGAGCATAGGCACATTTATTGTCAAGCACGTTTACATTGCTGCTATCAATTGAAAAAGCGGTAGGAACAAATACTGTGAAGTAAATATATCATTCACCTACTGCAAATGGATGCTGATTTTTTTGAATAAATGTTCCCCAATCAGCTAATTCAGCTTTGAAATTGTGAATATTTGAGGTCTTATGGTTAGACTTTTTTGAGATTCAAAGTAAAATTGTTTCCTCCTTTTGGGGCTTTTTAGACCTTAAGGGATTTTGTTACCTTCCCCTTCCAAACTGTTTTGAAGTTCATTGGAACACTTAGCATTTTCCTGGAGGTTTGAATGTTTGGGTCTGCGAACATGTATGTGTCTGCATGTGTGTCCATGACACCTTTTTTGTAAACATGATAACGCAGTATTCCAAACATCTGTGAAGCCCATATTTGCTATGTAGGTAGAAGAACACTATTCAAACACTGAAAACCTTGCAATCAGGCTAACTGAATGGGGTATACTTGAAAGAAATTGATACATGGTATGTAGTTCAGTCTTATAGAGTAGATGAAAACATTTGATTTTGATAAGTGGTCTAAGGTCATTTGAGTGCAAACATGGGTCAATTCTGAAAATGTAATCTGTTTAAGTTAATTGTGAAAGTCATATTTGATAGGAAAGTTGCCAAAATGTGTAGATGAATCACCTTGAATTTAAATGTGGTCAGAGATTGACCACATTTATATATATATATATATATATATATATACATACAATACTAAAAGTCTTGTAAACAGGTAAAGAGCAAAATTATCAGAATTCTCAATCAATATATCAATGACATATATCTTTGTTTACTGGTTATTAAAAACCTATTGAGTGAAAATATGCTGATGCAAGTATAATAGCATGGGTTTACAGTACACAAGCATTACCAAAATAACAGCAGTAAAGAAAATATGTATTTGTATATTTTTTTGTGGCAGCTAGATGTATTTGTATGTCTACTAGTATTTCATATTTTCAGATGATGACATTCGACAAAATGAAGGCTTCAAAAATGTTTCCCTTGGTAATGTTTTGGCCGGCCACAGCAAGGAACAAAACATTACATTCTTGGAGGACAGTGAGAAGGTGAATGTCCTAATGATGCTAAGTTGTATTATGTGTTGTAACTACGATTATGCTCAATTAGTTTGTCCATATTTTATGACCATGTTTGCTAATTTGGTGTCATGATCATATAATTATGCTCACTGTGTGGTCATTTTAGGGTCATTTTAACCCTGAGGTTAAAATGCTTCTCCCATAATTATAAATAATTCTTTGTTGTTATTGAAATGGAATGGCAACATTGTTTTTATTTGGTAGAATTGTTTTGCACAATATAAGAATGAAAACAAAGAAGACAGTAGTCAAACTCAAAAGTCACATTATAAAATGAAATTTATTTTTTAATTTAAACTTTAAAACTAATTCAAACTTTATTTGTAAACAGATTCCTCAAATAAAACAGAACTTATCCAAATTGAAATGAAGAGCAAACTTTACAGCTGCACAAAAACGAGGCGTACAATAGAGAGGCAAGCTACAATGCTTCAGGGTTTTACAGAATTCAGAGGAGTGCTTCAGGGTGTGGTAGCCTAGCAAAAATGCTCTTTCTGGAGAAAAACAGAAAGTGTAATGCAACTGACCCTTGTTTACGAGAACCCTATTTTTAAATAAACCCCTTTACAATAAGATTACCAACCCATTCCATTATTAGTCAAATTTATAAATAAAAGAAATTGTGACTCATTGATTCCTACCCAACATTATGAATATACGAACTTATCCCTAAATATGTGACCTCTGTGATAGAGAATAGGGAATAATTAAAGTGTTAAAAACGATGGAGCATGAAAGTATGACATAAAGCTTAGCTAGATTAAGGATTTAGTGGGGAGATAATCCCAACTCTGAATGGGATTAACTTCACAGTAAAGGATGATCCCTGAAAGGCACAGCTTAACTCCAGTAATCCAGGCTTAGAAATTAACAGAGGGATAACCACTGCTCCTCAAAACACAGAGACACATTGTGTGACCTTGGCTGAAAATTAGAAGAAAATTATTTATAAAGAAAAACAAGAGAAATCTTCCACATACAATGTGCTTTTATGACATAACAAATGATTCCAAAGGCTTCATTAAAAGTGTATGAGCCACTGCATATTTGGTGCTCTAAACAATCTCACCAACTATGGCCATTGAATTTTGGCTATCCTAAATGTACTCAGGCCTATGCTAAGCTGACTGTGGACTGCTGCTATTTAAGATTTATAGGGCTAGAAATATCCATAGCCAATCTCACCAACTATGGCCATTGAATTTTGGCTATCCTAAATGTACTCAGGGCTATGCTAAGCTGACTGTGGACTGCTGCTATTAAGATTTATAGGGTAAGAAATATCTAAGTCAACAGTCATCACAGTTTACACAATATGGTTTACTATCTGGAGTGTGAATAGCATTATAAATGCTGGTTATTATTATCATTACATTTTTCAAGATGTATTACCATAGTAACAACCAACATTTTATGTACTATTTGAAATCAATTCTCCTACCTGGTAATATGCAATGGTGCCTTGGAATCTGATTTTGAAACTGGTCTGATTGCAGGAAACCAATAAGGGTATTGATCAATGCACTATAATGAACACCATCAGGAAAGATCAGCATACTTATGCGGTGCAGTAGTATAGTGGCCCTATCATATGTTAACCTTATGTAGCATACATGAGATCGCTTCAAGTAAAAAGAAAAAAAAATAGTTTAATGATTTCCTTATTAAATCTGCTTTAATTCCCTGTGATATTCTCTCTGAAGGAATTGTACACAAAGATGAAGGCAGCTTCCTTTGAGGTTCAGGTCGGCCTGCATGAACTGCTTGGACACGGCAGCGGCAAGCTATTCATGAAAATGGAGGATGGAAAATACAACTTCAACGCAGATGAAGTGGTTCATACAGAAACCAAAGAAAAGGTACAGTAAGACATCATATAGGGTCTATAAACCTCATATATGAGCACATCAGTAAGACATCATATATGGTCTATAAACCTCATATGTGAGGACATCATTAAGACATCATATAGGGTCTATAAACCTCATATGTGAGCACATCAGTAAGACATCATATAGGGTCTATAAACCTCAT
>JAODFY010086317.1:0-11853 GCA_027580055.1 Paracaudina chilensis | reverse complement strand
AAAAATGAAACTTCCTGATAAATAAGAATGGAAAATTTAAAAAAAATATGGGGATCTCCGGTTAGAGTGTCTCCAAGGTCAATGTATGTCGTCCAGTTACAGAGTTGTTATTATAATTGTCAATTCATAATAATGGACGTTCTTAAATATATGAATGTTCGAGAGTGATGTCAGTCAGCTAGCGTTAATTAATGTGTGAAAGTGGTTTGTCGCGTGTTCATGCTTGGGCAAACTTTAGAACGTTATAGTTTCTGTGTCCCATCCTGTTTAAAACTTACAGTAATATTGCAGTCAGACATTTTGATTAATCCCATTTATCTGTGTGTTTATTTTTTTTTCCGCAACAAACTTTTTATTCGATTTGATTTAATTTATATAACTATCATCATCCCAATACATTGTGAATATAACAGAACAGATAAAGCATGCCGAAGACAAACAAATGAAATTAATTTTCTGTTAATAAAGCACAGTGATGGGTAGAGGAGCCAGAAGGTTACCAGTGCTTTTCGAGTCTGGCTCCTTGGTAAGAAATGAAGAGAAAAAAAGAAATATCATGAATATAGTAAATAATATTACAAAAACTAGTAAAAATAGATCAAATAACTTTAAACATTAGACCAAAGGATTTTGCACAAAAAAAAACATTTTTATAACCGTTTTAAAAAGGTTTAAGAAGGATTTGCTTGTAATGTCATTGGGGAGATAATTCCACAGGGTTACACCACAATAACGAATTTGATTGACCTTTGTTCTACATATGGTAGATGAAGACAATACTTTGAGAAAGTAGAAAGCAGGTGGAAGTAGACCATGATAAAAAAAAATGTACATGAAGATACCTAGCTGATATTTAATTAACAAGGTGAAATATCGGAAGAAGTTTAGACTTGGCAAAAAGTGGAGCCCTGTGAGTGTTAAAAGAAACGTTGTGGATATTTACAAAGTATTGTGAAGAGAAGTCTTCTAAGAAGTCCAGTTATTAAGTTGTTCTCTCTATTTTTCCTTGATTTTCAGACTCCTATACCTAGAGCGTCATCAAGTATGAAGACTGCACGTGTAGAGGTATAATATGTAGTTTGAGTTTAATATCGAATGTATTAAAATATGCAGCCGATTCACATCCAGTACGTCAGTAGTTACTGATGCACGGTTCATAACACACACCAGTAATTACTGGTGTATGTTAACATTTCTCCTAACACCCTAACCCTAACTTCAGTCACTACTGAGCAACTACTCAGCCCGTCATAACATGTGTTATCGTGTTGTACACTTTCATCAGTAGTTACTGAGTATCCCTTGCGTATCGGGTGTTGAGAGAGAGTCATGAATCTGTTAAAACATAGATCTGCCTTAAAAGTTTCATAAAAAGTGTAGTCTGACATTGTAAATTTTATAGACAAAACAATCCATGAACAGGGTTAAAAATTGGGGGGGGGGGGAGTTGTGTAAGTCATCTGGCTAATTTTCATTATTTTGTAATGATTTGTCGGTAATGATTTTGCTGACCACGAGATATCATACTCATGGTCAGGTAGGCATCAGCAACTGTCCTACAACGACCGGACTTCCGAGCTTAGGTAGTGATATATGATATTGCAGATTTCTGATGTATCATCGAGAATGATTTAACGGTGGTTGTCAACTTCCTGTTTTTACGTGGTTTCCTTTTTATTTGTGGGGATTAAAGTAACATTCTTGAGATTTCAGCAATGATGTGCTTAATTTTTCATTCTTTATTGGTACAAATGTGTAAATTATATTTGATATATTCTTTGTATTACCTGTATATTTGTATATAATTTCATTCAATGTTTTTCTTTACTGTTAACATTCCTTGTGAGATGTTTTTCCTTCATCTAATTCATTGGTGTCCATCTTGTCTTTGCAGTTACGACAGTCAGTTTGCCCCGAATGTCGCCCTCGCTCCCCACAAAGCCGTGAAGAAGGAACTGTCACCATCTATAAAGGGCGAAAAAAGGTCATCAGGTAAAAAAAAAAACGTAGTTTAAAATGAGGACCTTATAGGAATCCATCGACCCCACCAATTGGCTTGATATACCCAATGGGAATGGCGCCCTCATGTTGAGCGTGCTACGAGTTCCTCATTTGACAAGCGTACTGTTATTAAATAATCTGTTTATTTCAAACTTTTGGATGTTATGAAAGAGCAACAACTGACCAATCACATTGTTGGATTCTGTGATATTTTTTGTACCCTTGATTAATTGCTTGATTAATTTTAATAGTATATAATCTAACAAGTGAATGATCTGTAAATAAAAAGTGCATGTGAACTACTCAAAATTTGTCTTTAGCACCATGTCATTGTGTGAGTACATACTGTAGGAACATGCGTGAATTTGTTTTAAAAATGCAATGAAGACCGTTCGCTGCTTGGACATCTGCGCATTTCTCATATAAAAAAAAACTGAAAGATTTGTAGCTCTTGCTAGGCTTCATATTCGGTCCTTGGGGGGGGGGGGGAAGCACAGCCAAGGCTATAGCTCGGTGATAATTGTTAAACAGTGTAAACATATGTCCTATTTTTTTTTTTGGGGGGGGGGGGGGGGCACAGCAAGGTCTACAGCTCGGTGTTATTGTTAAACAATGTAAACATATGTGCTAGTTTTTTTTGTGGGGGTGGCACGGCAAAGTCTACAGCTGGATGATAATTATTAAACAGTGTAAACATATGTGCTAGTTTGGTATTTGTCTTTGTTAACAAAGTCAGCGAGCTTTTGTTGAGCGGCCATGCTATATATATAACACCTCTGCTGGCATTGATAATTAAACAAAATGTTCTAGATGCTTTTCCACTGCGGATGTATCTGTTTTGTATATACATGTCTGAATGACCTTGAAGTTTGAAAATATTTTTGGACGCCAGTATAGATGCTAAAAGCAAATTAGGATTTTTGATAATGTAAGGTGAAAGACCTTTACATCCAATATTGGTCTTGACTTTGAACAAATATAGCTGGATCATTTTCTGAGATGGGAGTTCAAGTTGGAGACAATGGACCAAGAGTAGTTTCCTCTTGGAACATCACTATCTCTGGACACATTTGTGTTACCATAGTTACCGGCTTGTGGTAATGCTTAAATTCCTGCCTGCATGTAATCCTGTTGCGCTCGTCGTCGATATCTTTGAATAGATCCTTTTTGTCAAGTGGCGTTTTTTATCTCCAATTTGACATATATGGAGATTATATTGATGAACTGATTTCAAACGTTCATATCTCAGCAACCACAAATACCATTGCATTGGGACTTTCACCGCTGAGTAGAATATTTCCTTCTCTTTAAAATATGAAAGAATCATTTCCCTCTGGGCTATACTTTAGAGGTAAACAACTTTTGCCCCCCCCCCCCAGACGGATCAGCTCAAATCACCAGTGTGTGGCCTTGACTATCATTATTTCTCTCTCTCGTCAGATTGTGAGCTGAGACACCTTGACGTTGAAAGCAGCTTGGAGCGAGAGATTGAGCTGGTGAAGGCTCTCCTGGAGAGCGACGCCTTGGACACGCAGGACGGGCGGGACCGCCTGCTTCAGGAGCTGGCCCGCATCCGGGTCCACCAGGAAGAAAGGTTACAGGGTGCCGTGCAGTCCAAGAAAAGCCTTCAGCAGGTATGTCGGTGCTTAGGCCACCCCATCCTGCCCCCACCCCCACCACTCCACACTGCAAATTTTGTGCCTTCATACTAGACTTAGATTGTGCCCCAATTTGAGCATTTATGCCACACAGTGGGTTGCTTAAAGGAATGGATGAAGTAAGTCTAGGCAATGCAACCAGGTCTATAAGCCCTCCCCCTCCCCCCTCATGGTGTTGGGGGCAAATTAAAAATCTAGGAACCTGGGAAAATGTGCTTATTACCAAAAAAAAAAAATGGACGATTTTGGGCTGTATACTCGTTGTGTGCTATTTTAAGTTGTCTCCTTTGTACTCCTCTAAGACAAACAATTGATCACAGTTATGTGGCCAGGTGTATAATTGTTCACAAACGAGCAATTTGCCATGTTCCGAGCAATTTGCCTCCCCCCCCCCCATATCCAATTTGTATTAGATTTGATTTGATGAGTTCCTGTATTAGTACACACTAAAGGAAACTCATTGCTGTACATTGTGGCTCACGCAGCAACATTTAGTTTCACTCAGGCCCTCGTTCCTTCCTCTTTGCTGATTTGAGAATTCACACGTGTGTTTTTTAATACTTCATATAATTAGTTAAATAATCTGGTTCGTGTTGTAGAATATACGATGGCAATTAGGATAAGAAATTCAGGGTTTTCCTTGTTAAGGATCCACAGTCATTGGTTCCGGGGGCTTTGCATAAATTTTATTAGCGTTAGCATATATTTCTCATTAGGTGAATATCCCTTGTTAATGGGGTTAAGTGAAATGCTGGAACGTCATTCACAAATTTTTTGATACTGTGTCGCTTACAGAACAATAGGAAGAGCTTTTCCTGGATTCAGTTACTTTAACTTAAAGGTGGGGTTGCAAGTAAGTTAATTCACATGAGTTTCCGGTGACACTGAGAACTCACAGATTCCTAATTTAACGAACATGTGAGTGAACTTTCTCATTGAGGTGTTTGTAATTGCATTTGAAGTTACTACAACAGGGATGTGTTCATTCATAGTTTCAAAAGTGTTCAACTGTGAGCCAATTGAAAAATCTGACTTTTTGGTAGGTTTTGCTACTTTGCATCCCCACCTTTAATGATGGAAATAAGATTTAAAGATGTCAATTTTTTTTAATCACCTATTCTTTGATATCCACAGGAGGTGGAAATCCTGAGGGCCTCTGAGAGGCAGAGGCTGATTGAGGCGGAGGAGACAAAGCGACACTTACAGCACCAGATGGACTGCATCCGTCTGGATTACGAGAGGCGGCTACACCAGGCCACCGACGAGAAGGAACGGTGCGAGCAGGAGCTGCACCGGATCAAGCAGAACTCTGGGAAGGTCTATGAGCTGAGCAAGAACAACGCCCAGTTGAGCTCCGAGAACGAGATCCTGCGTCAGAGGTTGGAGATTGAGCGGAAACGCAGCAGCTGGCAGGAGCACAAGGAAGGGACCCCCAGTCCCGCCCTCTCTGAGGAGAGGCGGTCACCCCTCTCCAGAGAGTCCTCCCCCCGGGGGCCTTCCCCCCGGAAGAGCCCTGTTCACACGAGCGGTCTTTGTCCCCCAGCCAAGTGAGGGGGCGAGTCCGCAAGGTCACCTCTCGGGGTAAATCTGTCTATCACTGCCGACCGACGTTCATCGTGGCATTATGTTGCCATAGGAATTGTTGGTGCTAGATTGGGGTTGGGGATGTTAAAAGCTTTTAACGAGATGTGTAACAGTAATTACAAAAAGCACTATTGACAAGTAATTGTGGTATGTATAATCTTCGATGTTAAATAAAAAAACTGTATGCTGTTACACTGCATCCTCTCTGCCGCCCATCGTTTTTGTAAACGTGTGCAATGTGACCAGAAAGGTTAATGCTATTTGTTTACCCTCTTCAGTGTCGTTGTTAAAACCAGCTGCCAAATCTGTCCTTGTAGCAATTTGTTGCACTTGTTATGAAACCATGAAAACGAATCGAAAAATCTGAAGCCAAAAAAAAAAAAAATGGAAGTGTGTTATTGAATTTGTTTGTGTTTTTACACTTGTGAGTTTATGGATAGGAGTTGAGAACTTGATAATATCACCATGCAATTAATTATAAATCACTCGAGTAGATGTTTTTGTCGCTCTTTGTTGTGCTACCACTTTTGTACCGACATCCTACGGAACATATTCAGAAATATAAAAATGGGGGAAAAGCCTATGAATGTGTTGAAATGCTGGGAGGACTTGGTAAATATTGGGGGAAAAAAAGCAGGTGGGGGGAACAAATTCATTGGGAAACCCCTAAAATTGGGGACAAACCCATGCCCTAATTCATTGGGGAACCCCTAAAATTGGGCACAAACCCATAAAATTGGGGACAAACCCATGCCCTAATTCATTGGGGAACCCCTAAAATTGGGGACAAACCTATGCCCTAATTCATTGGAGAACCCCTTAAATTGGGGACAAACTTATGCCCCCCCACCACCACAGTAAGTGGTTTTATTTGTTTATAAAACTCGCTCAATGCAAGTTTGCAGTTGGCAGTTGTCAACTATCATTCATAAAAGATTCTACCAGTTTCCCCAAACTGCCATAGCACATTGTGCTTGTTCCCTGCCAGAATATTTTGCAATTATCTTCTAAAAAAAAAAATTATTTCAATTTAAACGGATTGTTAGGAAAATGTGTGTATGTGTATGTTGTTATTATTATGCAGTTTAATTTATTAAAACTTACCTGGAAAATTATGAGTAAGTAGATGTTATAATAGCCGATTCGTCGGTCTAGTGAGATTCTAAAATTATTGCGAAGATTTTAAAAAAAAAGGGTCGAACAAATGTGTGTAAAGCCTGCCGTGTTCGCAAAGTAGCGAAGAATTATTTTTCAACTTCTACAATTATTTTTTTTCCTTTGTACTATACAAAAAAAAAACGGGCATCCTCCCGTTTTCTATCATGCTGCATTAAAAGTTTTGCTGAAATAGTTTGTTATATATTTTTTAAAATCATTTTCCCCCTCTAAAAATGCTGAAATTCTAATGACGCACCTGTACCGGCAGCTCTTTTCCCCGTCATGCGCCAACTGAAGAGAGTGACTCTGGAAGGAGCACTCTACACAAAGCAGCTTACTGCTTGTAAAAACAAAACAAAAAATGTTTACGAGAATCAATCTCTGGTAATTTTTTCAGTATTTTCACGAGCGGCGAGATTCGGCAATTTGACAGCGACAGGATAAATATATCGATACAGCAAATCGTTTTTTTTTTAAATATAATTTTAACCTTTTCTTGATGATACGTTGATTATGATGTGCCGAGCGCATGCATAATACTGTAAACACAACTGCAGATACTAAGTTAACGTGTTATCTGCATTGCTTTAAAATGACGGGTATTGTACAAATGTTTAAACCACGTTTTCCAAACAACAGTAAGTAAGATAGATTATTAAGGAGTCCTTTTTTATAAAAATGTATTTTTAAGTGTTTTGTCTTTTTAACAATGTTTCGATGTAGTGGTTTTTATTTTGCGATATTTGCGTATCGTAATAAGTTCTGAAGCCTGTCGTAGCGGTGTCCTAGGAATTACCAAACAAAGCTATATATATATATATATCAGAATAAAACGCTTTCTTTATAGATGTCCATCGGTATCTGTAGTACGGTTGTTTTCGCGGTGGCTGTATCGGTTAGACGTCTGTGACTTTTCTAAATATTTAATAAGGTTAGCAGCGCACACTTAGCTTTGCCAAGAAACAAAAGTGACGGGCAACAAGTATATAACGTGACTTTTTGAAAGTATATGGGTAATGTTTATGTGAGTATTACAATATTGGCAGATTCTAATCCAGTTTAGTGTATTAATAATTGCCATTTATGAATGGAAGTTGGGGGAGGGGTGTTTGCACATCCCCTCCTTCTGATGCGAGCCGTTCAGTTCAAACATAAGATTTCCAACTCGTGGTTTACAATTCGTGTAACGTAAGGCGGAAGGCGGGTCTCCCCAAATCCTCCCAACGCAATTAATAAAGCCAGTTCAAGGTTCGAATTAATACGCACATGCAAATCTGCTGTCAGTGCCACGATTGAGTGAAAACAGCAGCAAGCAACCCGTACCTGCAGCATCAGCACATGTAGCCTAAGGTTGTTTGTAAAATGGTTGGATCAACCTAGTTTGTACATGCATCATCAGCACATGTAGCCTAAGGTTGTTTGTAAAATGGTTGTTGGATCAACCTAGTTTTGCTAAGAAAAATAAATATGATCAGAAGGCTGCATAAGGTAGTTTGGTTTTTCGTTTGCAGCTAATGACGTGAAATAATTCCCTGTTTCTTTATATTCTGGAATACTGACCAAGTGACCATGCCCCCTGTTTTACTGTGAGATTTACCCCTAATGTATCTGTGTAGGCCTTAGTCGGTACCCTTCTCGATTACCCACAATTCATTGCACTCCACGACCGTGAACTGGCTTTATTAACGAGACATGGTCGAGACAAATTTCTTTTCCATCTTTGATCACTAAGAAATTAAACAACTCTTTAAAGAAACCCCTTTGCAGGAAACTGTGAAGGAGGTCGTTGTTTGTCGCTTGCCCTACTGTGCATTTCCAGAATTGAAAGTAATAACTAGGTTCAGTTCATTTCATTTATTTCAGTGAAATGCAATATCCCTCTTTACTGCTCTTTTGTCGACAGCAAGGGTTTTTTGCATAGAAGTCATTTAATGTAGATGGCTAACGATGCAAGTATCCTTGTGTATATCATTTCTCGGTGTTGACAAGTACGGGCCGGTCGTATTATCCGTTAATTGTCTCGAGTTTGCCTGGCTCATGCTCTCCACAAAACATGTCACTGTTTTTGTAAGCTAAGCCGTTATGTCGAAAAAATTTGATGGCGGGTAACTCCAAAAAAACAACAAAAAAAACACTTGTCTCTCCGCCCAGTAATATTTTACGATCGTCTGTGTTACTAACGGATGGGTTTGCCTTAACTTTAGCGAATGCGATGATGATTAAAAACTGTCTGGCTTGGCGTGGGGCTGTTTAATACTCGGCAGATGGTTTTCATCACGGTTTGCATGGGATGATGATGATGATGTTTGTCTGGCTTTTGTGTTGGGGATGGGTGTTTTTTTTTAAAACTTGCAAAGCATTTGCTTACAGTGATTATCTTTGACATTTTACATAGTTTTTCTTGAAAACTAAAATAGCTTTCATTAATCGTAGCTAGCTTCAGGGATGACAAATATGACTTGAATATTTATAGTGTTTTTTTTATTAATTTTCAGCTCCACATTACTGCCCTTATTTTTCAAGTGCAAAGATCATCCAGAATTTATTTTGGATTGTTCTTTTTATCTCACTCCTAAATAACCAGGCTTTTTCATTTCTTTTCAATAACAGTAATTTTGTAGTATTTGCTGGGAGGATGATATGAAATATATTGTTTCTCTTAGTTAAAAAACCTCTTCTACCCCCTCCCCTCTCCCATCCCACCAAACATGATGTGCACCCTCACCTCGACAAAATCTCTATTCACATTCAGGAAAAAAAATATGCTTCCTTATTATAAACTACCATTTGTTTGCCTATATTTTTATACTGTCAGTAGTAAGTTGTTTCAGTCATTTGTGTTAAAGGTGCCAAAAAATAAAACAACGCTCAGGTCTATTATAATTCCTTTTTTGGTTCGACGTTTGATTACGGGAAATGGCAAATGGTAATTAAAAGTCTTGGTTTTTTTTTATGGATGTGTGTCTCTCTGTAAAAGAGTCTAGCATTTTGCTGGGAATAAGAATTGTTCAGAACTTCAAGCAGGAAAGGGGGAACTTTTTTTTTGGATATAGCACAAATTGGTAAAAGATGTTTCCTCATCGTGTTGGAGGTTATTTTTTTTTTCTCGAAAAGTCGGATCGCGCAGCGTACCGTTTTTTTGTGTGTTATAACGGCCGTACTGGTGCTTTTTTCTTTGCGTTAATATTGAGATTCAACGGATTTGTACATTTGTCATGTTGAATATAGAGTATTAATGGTGGGCTTTTGAGAGGAGTATTACTTACGGCAGGAACTAAAAAGGAGTCGGTGACTCGTTTAGAAATATGGGTAGAGGTTATTTTCAAGCACAGCAGCTCGCTGCCCAATCGATCTTTTACCGCTTTTGCACGTTGTTACATCGTTTTTTTTTTCTCCCTTGTACATTTGAATAAGAGCGAACAGCAGGGAGGGCGGTGTTGAGGCGAATCGTGCGTGTACATTTATGCTGTATATTAACATATTAAATTAAATAAGGCTATAGCTTCTAAAAAACCACCTTCCAATCTTCATAGATTTTGTGTTCGTTTTTTTTTCTTCATAATCTCAGGGTAAAAATCTAGGAACTCTTAGGCGGTTAAAGCGTTGAACTTAAATCAGTATTGTGCCTGTGGATATTTGAATGCGTTGTTGAGAAAAGATGCTTTGAATGAGATGCTTGACGGGGCTGTAGATGCAATGGGTTCGGTGGTTAAGTTGTAGTAGTCATGTATGTGTGTGTTTAAAATCAGGAGAAGTGTGGCCATTTTTTTTTGGGGGGGGGGGGGGGGGCGATTTGTTTTTGTTTTTTTATCTTGGTTGGGTTGGAAGGTTAATATGTGTATGTATCATGGTGAAGTAATTTTTACTTTTAAATTATGACAAGTCTACTGCTTGCATTATGAAAATGTCATTAATATGCTTAATTTATCTGGTTATCTGGCTTAAGTGTACCATGATTTGCATTCATCTGAGGGACTTTGTGCCCCCCTCCTGACCTACGTTGTACTGTGCCAGTCCTATTACCACTAAGCTCTCTGGTTCCTTGAACAGGATTTCAACAGTAGAATTGGTTTATCAGACACATTCCAAGTTTTCTTGGATCAAGATTGTTGTAACCATTATTCCTTCCATCCAATAGGTTGGGATGAATGATCTGTTCATCTGTGTCTGTCGATGTGTTGACCTACGCGAGTTCTAAATTAGGGATTCTGTTCAAGGACGTGTTTGCTAGTGCAGTGGGGATCTTATTCCATAGGGTAGCACAGAGCTAAACGAGCTAAACTTTGCAGCTGTTGATTTTATCATCTTAGATCAAAGACCAAAATGAAAGGAATATTTGAGGAAGGGGGGGGGGGAGCAATTGAAAAGCGTTCCATTTCGTATCAAGAAAAAGCTAGTGTGTTACCATGGTAAATATTAATGGTCAATATTACCACCATTTAGAAGGAAAAATGATAGATACAAACATTTATTGGATATTCATATTAATATTCATGTTAATATGAATATTCATGTTAATATGAATATTCACACATATTGTGACTATATCTAGCATTGCACATAGTGCTTAAATATGCTAATTTGCCAAATTCTTTTGGCATCCTTCAGATGACATATAACATATGACTGATATATCATTGCATGTTCATGAGTTCGTTTTAACTGGCTGTAAGGAGCATGGTTGAGATAACCGGACCAAATCTTATCAGGAGTCACCTGTTCTAAACTTCATTTGGTGGGCCGGTGTCTGCAGTAAGATTTGGCTAATTCATCTTAGCCGGCCCTTGGACGATTGCTTATTTTGTACAGAGAGAAATGAATCCCATGAATATGCATATATATAACCTTCAAAAGGATCAGTTGTGTGTCAGCAAAATATTTGATTTTAATGATCGGGGATTGATCGTTATGAAGGTGACATGCTGTCTTGATGTATGTTGGTGTAAATCAGGCCAAAAATGTCTCGTGCAGCAAAACAGCTGTTGAGCTTGTTTAGCACACCGTGTTACATGAAGCGGTGCCCTTATACGGGCATTAAAATGCACCATAATTATTTGGTCAACTGTGCATCAGATGGCAAGTTGCCTTTTTTAGGCCAGTTTTCTCAATTTCTGTGTGTTACAGAATTTGTTTTTGTTTCCTTTATTTTTTTCTTTTTCTTTTATATATATATTTTGTGTATGTACAATCAATTAAAATATCTATTGGAAATCCTCTATTGGCAAGTCTATTCTTTAAAAGGAACATATGGTATCAATAAAAAGAAAATGAAACCATTGTGATTATATTTTGTTTTGTCTTCTCTGTTTTCTTCTGATCAGTTGATGTAAGTGTCAATCAGGAGGCAGGGTGGGAGGGGTACATGCAGGGGCGCCGGACTTTTTTTGAAGCGGCGGGGGCACCCTGAGATTTAGTCAAGCCAACTCTCTAAGCGGATCACCACCACCATGTA
>JAODFY010086207.1:0-11855 GCA_027580055.1 Paracaudina chilensis | reverse complement strand
GTACTGTTTTGAACTTTTATGTGCGAGACACTAATTTCCTTATTTGGAGCAATAACGTTTTACTTACTTACTTACTTACTTAAAAACCAAATCGTACTACGCGAGGCTACAGTTACCACCAGTTCTAACCCAGACATTTCCACCCCCAATTTAAGACTTTCTTGAGTAAATAAGTAATTACCCTAAAGAGTACAGTGGTTTTAAAGTGTGGGAATCGTTGTATTTAAGTAAGAATTAAGTGTAAACCTTATTCAGTACGTTGAAAAGTAAGTGCTTTTGTATGAAATAGAAATCCACAAATTCGGAGTGAAACACAGTTTAGTCTTTGATTACTCTGTTCAACATTACCCGCTTGGCATACCGAATCGTCTGACCGAAATCCTTGGTTAGCGACGGGAGCTAGGCTTTTCAGGGTCGTTGCGTAATTGCAGCGTTTAGCCAACGGTTCTTCTGGAGGACGGACCAGCTGGTGAGCGACCAGCTAGAAGGCTCTCCTGGCGGATGGAGCACAAACCAGGCGGAAGGCTCTCCTGGCGGGCGGCTCATCTCCCTCGCCGGACCCGGTGAAGTTGATGTAAAGGAGCCCTGCGGATCGGTCAAGCAGCCAAAGAAGAAAACCGCCCGGTCAACGCAACAATATGATGTTTGGGACTTGTGTCGATAAGTAAAATAAAGGTATCGCCTTAACATTCCTGGTCAAATACAGTACACAACTATCTCTATGCTTCAGCTGAGTAACCCACTACAGTGGCGTGTCCAGTTGATAGGGAGGGGGGGGGGGCAGTTACCAAACACCAAAAATTAACGCATCCACGAGATATATATTATATGGAACCCAAAATGTTGCCCTAGTGAAACAGGCTTACTCTCTATACACTTGGCTTATTTTCTGGCGACGTCATTCTGAATGAGTACGGTATCATCTGTACGCCCACGCGCGCAACCTCTCGAATATTTATGTGAGGCAGGTGTAAGCCTTCTTTCCCATTGCCCCAATTGGAAATTTCTTGCGATGTTTCTGTCTGTATAAATTAGTCTACGAGTTACTGAATGCATTTCGTATTCTCAAGAGGGTAATTTCCAAGAAATGCTAGTTTTATATACGTGTGAGCACTTTGCTGCGATTTTTCGGAAAGTGGTGGAAATGTCCACCTAGTGCCTCTAACCACCTGCGCATAAGATAAAAGTGGTATATGTAATATAAGGCCAAAATGGAAACCGAGGGAAAAAACTTGCGCGCATATATTTATTACCGCTACACAGAAAAGTTAGACTTCGCACGCCTTATTAGTACGTTAACACAATTGTACAAGTAAAATAAATAATTGGTAAAGGACTTTACAACGATCGTGACTGAATATTATTTTCTCCTGATCACATGATCGATTTTCAGAAACCTGTGTGTGGGGGTGGGGGGTGGGGGTGGTGACACATCCCCATTTCAAACATATAGAATGGAAATCTGTACGTGATATCGAGCGTAACTTTTAATGGTTAATGCTTATTGATGCTAAATAACAAACATATTTGGTGACTATTTTCCATTATAATATTTGAATTAAATTGATCAAAATGCATTACACACCTTCATGCAAACCAGCTGTACAAATATAGGCTATATCTGCGCGTATAGCGTAAGACAAAGAGACAATAGGGCGCTGAGCACGCGGAATTTGTATCTAAACTATTTTTAAAAGGGAGGGGTGAACAATTTAAGCATTTGAGAGGGCTTATAGGCAAAATGGTTTTATAATTTCCTTCCTATTTTAGTATATTTATGTAGTTTTGATTAGGTTTGTTTTTTGGATGGCGTGACACTTATATGCAAAATGGTTTCATAATTTCCATCCTATTTTAGTATATTTTTGTAGTTTTTATTAGGTTTGTTTTTTTGGGTGGCGTGACACCGACACAAATCTGCTTTGCGCGTGTTTTCTGTTGAGGCTCCCATACAGTTTGCCCTTTTCTGGTTTAATAATTCAGGGCATTCCCCCTACAAAAGAACTATATTCTACTAAATTTATTGTTACACTCATTAATTAGAAAAGAAGCTTGGAAATCGCTTAATGCATTTTTCATTAACCCAGCTAGTGAGTTGAATATGTTTGGCTTTTAAGGGCAATAATTATATGTCACTTCAACAAAAGTAAATTACATAAGATTTATGATTTTCGGGTTCGGGTTTTGATTAGAAACGTACATTTTATACAAAATGTATTTGAAAGGGTAAAACCGTTATCCTTGTGTCGCACAGATAACGGATTTACATTTTCAAATGCATTTTGTATAAAATATACACATTTCTAATCAAAACCCCTATTTTTTATATATTAATTTTGTTCCTTTTTACATTTTCGACACTGAAATGGGGGGGGGGGGGTGCTCCCACCGGACTACGTCCCTATGCTATGTCGCTCTATAAAAATAACATGCGTGAAAATTTTGGCGCGATTGGAGACTTCTATACTTGGGCCGCAAACTAAACGTTTATTGCGTTACTGCTGTTAAATGTACACATGCGCGTGTAGCACGCGAAAATGTTGCACTCATGAGATATGTGTGCCCTGTCCCCGTTGGCCCACCCTTAAATCAGGCCCTGCTCCTACTTCCACAACTCCCATTTTCGTCTGACCGGTCGACACACCATAAATTTGCTGACGAGCCATCAATTCGCCAATGGCGACGAAATTTTCCACCACACTCCCACTCGCCACGGTCGTATAACTCGTAAACAGGTTTTCAACAAGTTAATCAGATGTGAACACACTGACATAGACAGCCGCTCATGTTATACACTGAGATGGACGGCCTCTCCACTGTCCAGAACGCGATTTATTCTGTGTTTCTATCACTAAATAAACTATAGCCTTATCATTATACAAACCCATTGCTTGCATGACACTATACTACGGGCACACTAAATAAATATTACGTACACCATGTGTATCAGTGATATCAAAATATTCCAATGTTGAAGTTCGGTGACAAACTATACCTTTGGTATTCCTCATATGGCCAGACGAGTAATTTGATATACCTCTTGGAATGGTTCTGAAAATTTTCAATTATCAAAAAAAGTTGTTTGAGTTCCACCAATGTGGAGATTACGAAACCTCAATTAGACAGGCTTTCGCTTTCGCTCCCACTGACCAACAGGTTTTTGTTTGTATATGTTTGGACTTAATGATGGCTTCTTGCATTCGTGATTGGGGAAAATGCTAATTTTGACATTTCTCTGGAAAATTTGAGATGATATGAACAATAATGTACTTTATGATGACAATTCCTGTGATACGCCTCTTCGTAATCGATCACATTGCAAGTTGCACGCTAACATGAATAAAACACATATAACATGCAACAGATATATCACGGCTCTTTTCCCTCTATGTATCTATACAGACCGCTTTGCCCGTGTTGAATGAATATAAAGATGGAATATTGGTTGGGTACGAAAGGTTAAACAGAGACAATTGAATAGGGGAGTTTTCCAGGGCCCGCTAGGTGCTCGATAAAGCCGGCTAGTGTAGAGGTCCCCGTGCTCCTAGAGTAGGCCTATCATGTCTGGAAGTGTCATGTAATTTCTAGAAATACCACGAAAATGCAGATGTTTCATGTTTTTCGCCGTTATCCAGAACATTAAAGACGGTTTCCACTGAAATGGCCCCGAAAGAGCCCATTTTCAGCCGTTTCCAGACTGGACAAGGCGTTCCCAGAGACGATTTCTCATATGACGCTAAATTAGCGAAATTCCGGGCTCACTACGAGCGGGCAGCTGCAGCATCTTCGTAGTCTCAGTGGAGATAGGCACACATATAGTACATGTTAAGAGCTAATAATGAATGGATCTAGAAATATTTGGGCCAAATCTTGAGGTGGCCCCGAAATGGCAAATTTGGCAGATTTGGGGTCTTTTCCAGATTGAACAAAGTGTTTCCAGAGACGTTTTAGAAAATCAGATACCTACTTGAAAGAACTTTTATATTATTATTATAATTATTATTATTATTCCCATACTATTTATCTGAGTACATTCCAGTTGTGGTGGAATTGATATGACAAGATAGTAGGCCTACTACCATTCATTAGTAATTAATTATCTCTCGATGTACAAGGTTATCATTCACCAGATTACCTTGTTTCGAGCTTGAGCTATGTATACTAACAGCTCATCTATGTGTTATAGTATACCTTTAGGCTTTGAGTTTCTTTGACAAGATGAAAGTTCGAAACTGTTATTCATACTTTAATGATGAGCTATCATAACACCCATATCACGTATCTATGGAAACGACGTTCCAAGTGAAGGATGAAATCGATATAACGAGATTCCACTTCAATTCATCAGTATTCGATCATATGGCGATCTAGTTACGACCATCTCTGTACCATGTTATCATCATGCATCGGCTGTAGATAGACATAGTCTGGAGAGGAATTCAAAAGTTCAACTTCAACTTCTCAAGAAATTCTTGAGGACTATCGTATGATATATCTAGTATACCGTAGGTGTCGATGTCAATTTTGAAATGTCGCTTCCATGTTTTCTTAGTTTTTTTCTAATAAAATATGTACTATAGAAAACATGAATAAAAGAATAGTCCGTGCACTGAATGACTAAACTTTATGTACTATAGAAAACATGAAGAATTGTCCATTAAGTGAATGGCCAACCTATATGTACTATAGTAAACATGGAGAATAGCCCATGCACTGAATGACCAAACTTTATGTACTATGAAGAATAGTCCATGCAGTGAATGACCAAACTTTATGTACTATAGAAAACATGAAGAATAGTCCATGCAATGAAAGACCAAACTTTATGTACTATAGAAAACATGAAGAATAGTCCATGCAGTGAATGAACAACCTATATGCACTATAGAAAACATGAAGAATAGTCCATGCAGTGAATGACCAACCTATGTGTACTATATAAAACATGGAGAATAGTCCATGCAGTGAATGGCCAACCTATATGTACTGTAGAAAACATGGAGAATAGTCCATGCAGTGAATGACCAACGTATATGTACTGTAGAAAACATGAAGAATAGTCCATGCACTTAATGACCAACCTATATGTACTATAGAAAACATGGAGAATAGTCCATGCACTGAATGACCAAAACAAGCTTCAATTACTTTATATGTTAGGAGAGTATAAGTAAAAACAATACTTCGCTCCAATTGCAGGTATCAATTTATTTTGGCTTTTGAAATGTCCCGTTCAATTGTGATTTGGATAAAATTTAAACGGACACGATAGAAACACGTAATTAGGAAGTGAAAAGTAAAACATAATATATTTAGCCTATACAGTAAATGGCTTTCCTGTATAGTTCAATTGACATTAGACTCGTCTACTGAATTCGCCACAGTAATGGGACCAATGGTGGTATGAATATGATTTTTTTCTCGTTATATATAGGCCTTTAAGGCCTCCTACTACGATGAAGTTAACTAAAATTGGCGTAAAATTTACTGTGCATTGGGGGCACACGGCGAACATAAACATGGCGGATGGGGCGTTCCCCCGCCCCGTTGGCGACACCCCTGGACATAATATGCATAGACTATATAATCACCAAAGAATGGACAAGAATAAAATTTAACAGCCCCAAGCTCTTTACGCAATTATTGATAGGTCAAGCGTATAGTCTTATATATGAAATAATGATGAGGACTTGCTAGAGCGCCTAATACAGGAAGCCTCTAAGCGCTTTACACCATTACCCCTGGTCATTGGTACAACTCATCTCCCCCCCCCACACACACACAAACGTGGGTATGCAGCAGATCGAGATCAGCACGATTAGACAAGCCACACCTCGCAGGTACCCAATTAGCACCTGGGTAGAGAGGAGCAATCGGGATGAGTATCTTGCAAAGGATATTACGCGGCAGTCTGATCAGGACCAAGACCTAACCACTTATCCATCATGCCCCCTAGTTGACATAAATTTGTCAAGTTATGGAATGCAATCTGTCTTTGTCAAGTTATGGTGTGTGCAAGGTTTGTAGTTATTTGACCTCTGATGACATCTGACCTGCACCAAATTCAATAGGGGTCGTGTACTTATTATGAGGAATATGCATATCATGTAACTTGACCTGATCAGCATGACTTAACTTGTGCCAACAAGCAAAATGTACCAAAAATAACTAAATTTCATAAAATCTCAGTTTTTTTCAATCTCATATTTCCTCCTGACCTGCACCTATTTTTGCATATATGGACCATACACTCCTTATGAGAAACATAAATACGAAGTTTCAACTTGACCTTTAGTCTTTGACCTCTGTGGGCAATTTATGATGTGAAAGATCCAGGAAGTATTTTAATCATAACTAACAAGGGAAACAAGTGGTAAAATCCCCTTTTGGTGAAACAAGGTAATTCTCAGGGCTCAGACCCTGATTTATAGCTTAAACAAAATTTAAAACAATAAATTAATTAAAATTTAACAAACACAACTATTAAATAAAATAACTATTAAATAAAATACTGTTTGATGTAGAAGAATTTTACAGTGCAACATTAAAGAGTCGTTACCTTTAACTTTGCTTGACCTGTTGCCCCGGTAACCCTCATACCCATTACAGTCATTTCCTTGACTGTTAAAGGGGCAGATGCTGGTTCCTCTTGGAAATGGTCATATAGCTTACGATATTCCTGAACAGAATAATAAAGAAAAGAATATCACTTTCACCCTGATTAGGCTAGAAATCTGCTAGACTGGTCAGCTAATTTGGTGGTATGTATACACTGTAGGGCTTTGGACAATCAAAAACAATTTTGGGGGTGGGGAGTGAAGTTGGGAGGTTTATGACCTAGGTGATTCAAAATCAACTACAAAACATGGAGAAAAACACATTAATATACTGATTTTATCACAAAATATGCCCAACATATTACAAGCTGGGTAGTTTTGTGATTCCATGTCTGATTAAGGTACGATTCTGCCTTTGGAATGGTATATGTGAATTCATTGTAAGATTCAATAGCTGACAAAATTTCCTTAACCCTAACCTAACCTAATAGACAAATGCATCTCTCACAGCTAGCCAATGGGTCATTCCGTGCCAAATCAAAAATTTGCTGAAAATCCTGGCTGGTCACCCTCTCAGATTTTGCTAAAAATCATTCCTAGCATAGCTTTATGTATAGAATGAACACCTGCAAAAAATTAGCACTCTACTCCAAGCGGTTTTTAAAAACATGGCCTGTTGAAATTTGACCCAGAACCCCCTTTTTGCTCTCCTGAGTCATGACATTGTATTTTGTGTGTTTTTGATAACCCGTATCTTGAGTTTGGAAAAAGGTGTTGAGCTGTAAATTGATACCTAGGGTGACTTTCTCCCATTTAAACAGAATCTGGCCTTAAAAACAGTGTATCTGATAAACTTAGGAAGATATTGGCCTTCCAAAACATCCAAAATCATCAGGAAATTTGATTATTCCCATTTTCAGCCACCCCACATACACACAAATTCTAATATGATAATTTTAAAACTAATTGAGTATGCTGTATAGGCATATAACTTCACTCTCAAACAAGGGTGAATCAATCAAAACTTTAATAACAAGATGACTTTGGCCCAAAGATGGGTCCACAGAAAAAATGCATAAAAATCATGAAAATGTTGGTTGACCTTTGACCCCATCACCAAATACTGACAAACATGAAACTCATACTATCAATGCATGAAGACCAAATCTACAGCTGTATCAAATCTTAGCTTTGTAACTCCACTGCTTCATGGTTAGATCAAATTGTGGCGTTTGGGTATTTGGTTAAAGTTCACCTATTTTGACAGTTGTCTTGTGTGTTTTCATGATTTTCATCGTAACATAAGTTCATATTCAGAACACCAGCAACCATGAAACTTATTAGGCTTGGTTAACTTTTTATGCAGAATCCAAAAATGTGTGATCAGTTTTGACATATCTGGTTTAATTCCTACTCATACAGGAGCCAAAAAATGGCTAAAGTTAATATGCATGTAAGCCTACAAATTGTACGTGTTGATGCATTTACAAATTGTAGATGTTGTATTTACTACTATTATGTGCAACACCTATGCCACCATGACACTGTTTGGTGTTTGCCCATTACTCTAGAGAGCTTATTAGCTTTCATGGTACATGTAATAATATCCTAATATCATATTATTCCACTTATACCATACCCCTTTAACCCACTGTCCACTACCAACTATGATCACCAGATTAGACTTTGTTAGACTTTGCTGAAAACTATAGTTTTCTCATTCAAGATGCCATCCAAGGATTTTACCGAGACAATAGCCAAGCTACACTCCATCCATTCACAGATTACTACAAGGAACAAGGAGAACTGAAGTGCCCCACTCTCTGTATAATATCAGACTGCCTAACACATGCAACATCTACCGTTCATGCCTTCATTAAAATCATGGCATCCCATTTGGCTGCCCAACATAATAAGCTCATACACTATGGTGATGGTGCAGCAAGTCAATATAAAAACTACAAAAACCTTACAAACTTTATGTCATCATCAGAATGATCATGGCCTGAATGCTGAGTGGCCACCAGCCATGGCAAGAGTCCATGTGATGGGATTGGAGGAACAGTAAAGCGGCTGGTCACTACAGCCAGCCAGTTTACAGGCAACAGAAGAAAATCAAATCTTATCAGCAAATCAAAATGTATGACTGGGCCTCTGTTAATGTCACTAGCATAAAATTCTTCTTTGTCACCGATGAAGAGTTACAGGCCAATGCAAATGCATATAAACAAGAGGAATGCTATTCTTCATCTAAAACTGTACAGCTTCATCCCTGTATCTACAGGAGAGCTTGAAATGCGCTTGAAATGTGCAGGTTGTCTGCAGATGTGAATCACAGCTCTGTGTCTTTAGATGACTATGATGTACGAGAAGCTGTATCAGACACATCAGTTTCAAGATCAACTGATGATTATCAACCTGGTCAATATATCGCTTGCATGTTGACCAGGAGTGGTACATTGGAACCTTAGATGAACAATCAGATGAAAATGTCAAGTTCATGACAAGATCGAAACGTACAGTTGCTCTTTCTTGGCCATCAGATGATCATAGTAATGAGTGTTATGTGCCATTTCAGGACATTATATGCTCTATCAGTATTCCGGAGATGCAAGGACATGTAAGTCGCCAATACAAACTACTGACAGCAGACTACAATGACATCACAGCACTGCATAGTCAAAGTTTAAATAGCTGAACATAAACTGCAGTGCGAAGGCTCAAGTTGTTATGAACCAGCAGTCTGCTGCAATTGTTCCACTTATTTTTCTCTATGTTCTTTCTTGATCTTTGTTTTTCTTTCAAAACAGCAATTACAATAACTAATTTTTGACAGAAAAATCTTTTAAAGCAGCCAGTGTCATGGTGGTATAGGAGTTAGTAAATACAACATGCATGTTAATTTTTCCTGCATAAGTGGGAATTAAACAAGGTATGTCAAAACCTGCATAAAAAATTAACAAAGACTGATAAGTTTCATGGTTTAAGGAGTTCTGAATATGAATTTATGTTACAATGAAAATCACTGAAGTACACACGACATCTATAGATATCTGTCAAAATAGTTGAAATTCAACCAAATACCCAAATGCCACAATTTGTTGAGAGTGAAGTTATATGCCTATACAGCATACTCAATTAGTTAAAAAATTGCCATATTTCAATTTGTGTGTACGAGGGGTGGCTGAAAATGGGAATAATCAAATTTCCTGATGATTTTGGATGTTTTCGAAGGCCATTATCTCCCTATAAAATATATCAGATACACTATTTTAAGGCCAGATTCTGTTTAAATGCAAGTCACCCTAGGTATCAAACAGCTCAATACCTTTTGCAAGCGCGAGATACGGGTCACCAAAAATGCACAAAATACAATGTCACGACTCTGGAGGGCAAAAAGGGGGTTCTGGGTCAAATTTCAAAACCGCTTGGAGTAGAGTGCTATTTTTTTGCGGGTGTTCATTATATAAAGAAAGGTATGCTAGAAATGATTTTTAGCAAAATCTGAGAGGGTAACCAGCCAACCCATTTGTTGATTTGGCATGGAATGACCCCAATGAAAATTAATTTTACAGTATTGCACCCAACTGTGGAAGAGACTACACATACCTTTACAATGAACCGAGGACATTTGAGAATCCACAAAACAATAAGCTGTTTCATGATCCTGACTGGGCATTATGCCAGAATTAGGTATTGTTTGCATCATAAAGGAATCAGCAAAAGTGATGCCCAAAATGTAATATTTCCAGCAACACAGACACCTCCTTAGCTTAACATACAATCTGATGCATGCATGTTTTTCTTTGAAACAATTCTTTGTTCTGTGACTTGTCTTCAGTATATGCACATTATTTACTTATCATAAACATATCTGTAAACTGTCAACAGGCATCAGGCAGAAGCAGATTCCTTCAGTTTGATGATCATGGTATTAAACCTATACAAATGTGTGTGTATGTTGATATGTGCATTGCATACTCGAATGACCTCTTGAACTTGTGCCGCTGTTGAATTCATGAAACAGCATATTGTTTAACATGATATGAAACCTATACAAATGTGTGTGTATGTTGATATGCTATATGCGCATTGCCCACTCGAATGATCTCTTGAACTTGTGCCGCTGTTGAAATCATGAAACAGCATATTGTTTACCAATATTATACAGCACAAACACATTTTGCAAGCCTGTACCTTACTCTGTATTACTTACTCTGTTGATATCACTGAGGGTGGATCTTCCTCGAACAAATTCTGACACAGACTGGAACTCTGACTCTTGGACTGGAACAAACACCTGGCTGGATATTCTCAATTCATGGGGTGGAATGTCTTTGAAACAAGAACACAAAGTTATGTTGAGGTTCCTTTCCAGAAGGAGCAAACAAGAATCCCAGTGGCATTGTGATTCCTGGCTTTTTAAATTACATCAATTGTAAAAGTGACATTGTTATTGAGGAAACATTTATAATAAACAAATTTTTGCCCATAGCAAGATAAATGTTTTACTTTGTAAAAGAATCTTTTGATTTAACTCATTCAATGTTTCCAAATGACTTTTAAACTCTTCTGAATCCATATTTTCCCCTTTGAGTTAGCGGAAGATTTCAAGATTATCACATTATTTGACCTCTGTTGACCTCAATTGACCATTAAAAAAATGTATAGGGTTCATCTACTCATTATGAACATCATAAAGACCAAGGATGATATTTATCCATGTTTCTTCCATTGGGTTAGCCTGATTACAATATGTAGTGTTTGACCTCTGGTAACCTCAAACGACCCTTTGAACATACAACAAATTCATCTACCCTCTATTGGCAAATATGAGATGCACCCATGATTTCTCCATCAAATTAACCGGATTACATTTTTTCCAATATTTGACCTCTGATGACCACAAATAACCTTTGACCTCTTGAAAAATGAATAGGAGATAATCTGAGTTAGCCTGATTTCAAGTTTTCAGTATTTAACTTCTGTTGACCTCACATGATATGTGAATGAGAAATCAAGAAGACACAAAGGTGTGTCTTGATTCCTTGCCTTTTATATTATTTGAATTCTTGTGAAAATAATCTTAACACTCCACACAAAATTTGAATTGTCCAGGATGCAAAATTATTAAAGTTCTGACAATGAAAATGCAATATTTTAAGTGGTAATATTACATTACAATTGTAAATGATAGCACTACTTGGTATCTTAATCATTTGATTTATAAATATCAACATACCCTCCCCTTCTCCCAAATTAAACAAACACCAAATTTACACCTCAACAGATTCAAAT
>JAODFY010086097.1:0-11856 GCA_027580055.1 Paracaudina chilensis | reverse complement strand
GAATTTTACTTTAAGCCCCGCCCACTTATTAATATTCATGTCATGGAGAACAAAAACAATAGGGACCATCTACACATGGTGCATCTACCAGTCCAATATGACATTAATCCAACATGTCGTTGTTGAGATATCATGTTTACGAGCAAGCTGTTACATCACACACACACACACATACACACATCGCATAGGTTACTCGGCCTTCGGCATCGTAACCAAAAATTACACATGCTCGGCTTGAACTAACATCGCTACAACCCTTGATGAAATGTTACGTTTTCCCAAAAAATATAATACAAATTCAACTCTCAGCATAAAACCTGTGCTATGTTGGATATAATCTGCCATAACCTGAGCGATTCTATACCGCTTTCAAAATAAGTTCATCTCAGGGATTTTGAGAGTTGGGCAAAAAGCTCTCCTGTCAAAAATTTACTGCTCCAATATTGAAGACTATGAATATGAGTACACACACAGAAGTACACAATGCAACTGTAATATTATTGTAGTCACATTGCACATTTTTAATAGTTTTGAAAATCAATGTCTCTCACTTGAACAAAGGATGCTAAATGACACATAAACACTTCAGAGGTTTATGATCCGTTTGAACTGCACAGGTAACATTTGCGATGTAGTTTGGTCTGTTCAGCATTGTTTCTGTGTATATATACGAGTAGGAGTCAGCATTTTTCATCTTATGTTAATGTGCATTGTTGAATATATTGAGTTGAATATATGATTACCAAGTCTCAATCAGATCACAATCACACAATACACAGGTCATTGTGCTACCATTAATATCTGTCCCTTGAGGACACAAACCCCTAATTGTGTACCATAAAGTACCATTGGGGTTTGCTCATTCCTGCGATCTGATTGTGTGCTCACATAATATAAACCCAGTCTATTACACTGAACACTGTATTATAGTGTTGCTTACCTGTACAGAGTGTATGGTAGGGGTGGTAGCCTTGCCTGCTTTGCTGGCAGCCACATAGGCCAAGTACTGGATAACCTTCTTGGTGTTTTCCGTTTTCCCTGCACCGGATTCACCTCTGTGGTTAAATGTGCGACAGAGATTATGAAATCAAATTCAATATATATAAATATTCCAACATGACAATCAATTATAGGAATACTATGACATATATGCTTAAGTCCTTGTCATGTCTTGCCCAGTTTAATTTTCTAGATTAGAAAGTGAGGAGTCCAATACATAGATAGCTTTAGGAATAAGAAGGGCCAACATTGTCAAAACTTACGTGCAAAGAATTGACTGGTCTTCACGATCTGTAATTAAAAGAAAAAGAAACAAATATGTTCAATTGAAGTTATCAACATTTTATTTTGTACCATTTGTGTTCATAATCTTACTGGTTTGGGCCTTCTCGAGCAGACCATACTTACGCCATCCCTAATAACAATTATCATTTCTGACCGCACTAGACTAAAACAGAGTGAAAAATTGGTCACACACTACCTCACAGACAGTGCCACATAGATCGTCTGTGTCCCAAAAAATTTGCTAACAAGGTTTCATTTGTTTTGGATTCCTACTATGATCCTAACAACTTGTATGCACTACAGCAGCAAGTTTTGGGGTTCCCTGTCAACCTGAATGCGGAATCAGAGACACAAGTATAAAATTTATATGATTTTTCAGGCCGAGGATCTGCCTCTATCCAGATGGGTGGGCTTAAGGGTTGGACCCTGCTAGCCTATATTAACTTTAATGTGAACTAGTTCTGAGAAAAGGTTATGCAGGCTTCTTCACCCAACAGGTCATATTGACTTAGGCCCTATCTAGCACATGTGGGGGCTCCCCGAGGCAAGTCTGCAGGGAGTCACTGTGCTCGGATGGCACGCCGGACAGCCTCCAGTTAGGTGCAGATCCTGACAGACTAGGTCCTGCACACACGGGAGGATGACTAGGTTGTCTACAACCAAGTGGCATGATTGGAGTGGCTCGAACAACATGGCCATTTTGCGCCCATCCACCACACCCACCCAGATGGAAGCATAGATAAGTCATTATATGACTTGCATTCACAAGTCTGGAGTTAAAAACTCCACCCCACACACATAGAAGGAAGCATAGCTAGGTCAGAGTACAACATGCATTCAAATGTTTGCGGTTAAAGTCTCCACCCCACCCACATAGATGAAAGCAAAGGCATATCACAGTGTACGACTTGCATTCAAAAGCCTCTGTTGTTGGGAAACTTGTGCGGATTGGTTTAAGTATGCACTGTAACCAGTGCCATTTACCAAATATAAAATGGCGCAAGTTTAATACCTTTAACAATGTTTTTGCATCACTTAAATGAAAAGTGGGAAGGAGGGAGGTCACCCCTCCATCCCAACCCTCCTAAATGATATATATAATCACCTACTATGTGAGTACTGGCCATTCTACCATGAACTGATTCACCATGTCTAGAATGCACAGTCAAAATAAACCTTTTTTTTTTCTTTCTCAACAGCTTGGAATTTAAAGTTGCCATACAAAATGCCATACAAGTTGCCATACAAGATTGATATAATGAATGAGCCAGAATCAATCAATATATGTCATTCTGCAGAATTTATTAGTTTTCTGAAGTTTCAACCATGCTGCTATTTTACATCTTATTGCATACCGCACTCTTGCATAGAAGTAGTCACTGGCTACCATTATTCAAAAGAGATTTATACTTTTTGTAGTTTGGTATTCACTTGTGGGTCTGATTATTTGTCATTTTATCGTAGTGACTCTGTGTATTGACTAACTAACATTCAACATTTAGCTAATTTCTATGGCAGATACTTGATAAATATATCTGGACTGCTCATGACCAATGTGGAAATGGAAAATATTCAGTTCGTAATTTCAAATATTAATTTGTACTTTGGGAACTACAGTAAAGCAGTGGAGACGTTAACTTCTACAGTAATTTGATTGTTAGGCTAGATAGCCTAGTTGTGTTGACCAATCACATTTTGGAACATTTCTTTTAAATAGTTGATTTCTGTAGTAAAGTAGAGCATTCTGGGAAATTGAAACCCTGGTTTGAAAAAGTTCAAGTTCAAATTTCCCCCCCCCCCCCCACCAACTACTGTTTGGCTTGTCTTTACCATATAAGTCTATATAAATATATGTTTTTTATGACCACATATTAATCTTCCCCCAATTTGGAACTACAAAATAACAACCACCTATATTTCCACAACAATTTTGGTATTGGATACAAACAAACTGCTCTAAAGAATGTGTGGTATGCCAAGCAGTCATATACACAGCCTAGGTTTATTTACACTTCAATGGCTTTTATGAAAGATAAAAAACTTAAAGAGTGTACTTTTTGCATATTTTGGTGGGCGAGTCCCTCCTCCACACATTTCCAATGACTAGGTGCTACTAGAGTCCTAACAGAGTTTTATAAGGCAGGTATGATTTCTCATTAGATTATTTTATTCATTCAATCCATAGATTCTTTACACAAATTAATAAGTAAAAGAAGCACCTAGAATGATGAAATAATTTATTGGTTTGCGGGGCACACAGGGCTGGCAAAAATTTGCTTACATTATTTATTCTTTGGCAGGGCCTGCTTTGTGCCAATATTTCCCAAACTGCTTTGGTCATTAATAGCTACTGTACTTATAGTTACCCTACATGTAGTTCTCAATCAACATAATAGCATTTTCTGATGGATCTAAAACGCAATGGACTATCAAGTCAAGTCTGCACAATGCCCTATGGCTTGTGACGTTGTGGGCACCATCTTTTTACCTCCTAAGTTTAAAGCTTCACGCAAACAAAGAACTTTTGCTCGTTTTTTGTTTGTTTGTAAAAAGAGCTCAAATACAGGAATTAATTCACCGTTTCTGGACCTACGCCCAACCAAATGCTTTCTCACCTACGGCAAAATTGGTTACTTGGTCGCCCTGAGATGGTCCTGTACCACAAATTAAATTATCCTTTACTAGACTTATTTTTAGGCTGAGACTGTGCCTTAACTGTGCCTGGGAAATACTGAAATAGGATAGGCTATTTCTGCCATAGCCTAGCCTACTGTACATGTATGTCCAATGACAATTATAGAAGCACAATTAAGCTTTTGAACCCATTCTCCCACTGTTACTAAGCAACAATATTTTAAGAGATGAAGCAGGGAATACCCTGAACAAAACACCTGCATCAAACAATCCTAAATATTTCCCATCCAGAGATCCGGCTTCTCTCCTGCTAAGTTTGAAATATGTACAAGCTATACCCTCAAGGCATAAACTTAAAGATACCATCGAAGCTGTAAAATATTACTCTTTTTTTTTTATCATAGTGTGATGTATTAATCTTTTAGTTCACAGTTTGTCAGGTATAACAACTGTACAGAAATAATTTTACAAAATCTTAAAACTCATTAGCCAGAATTGAAGCTGAGAAACAGTTTTAACAAGTTTTGTTCGGTGATAAAACATTTGCTTATAAGCCACTAATTTCCATGAGCACTTTGAAAACAGCCAATGTGATATTATACAAACATAAAATCTGGAAAAATTGTAATAACAAGGTACTACTCAAGTTGTTTGTACTGTAGTGGCAAAATAAATAATTGAATAATTGAAGTGATCAGGAAATGCAGTGACTCCGAACATCCCTGGTTACTTAATGGCACAAATATTTTCACTATTTAATATGATACAAATGTCCATTGAATGAACTCTTCTCATTCCACAAACCACTACACTGTAAAGAATAGATGATATTCATATTATGTTAAAAATCTGAACAGGTAGCCTTTAAAACGTACAGGCATACAGGGTTTTATTCAATCAAGTTTTGTTGTATTTATATTTACATAACCTGTCACATGTTACAGAATGAACAACATTGATGAGGAGTATTTATTCTTTTGAGCTCTAGTACCTAATATATTTTTGGATAACTTGATCAATACAAGATTAATTAATTGCCACAGAAATTTAATGAACACATGAAGTCAACATTAGTTAGAACTTAGTAATAATGTATCTCAAAGTCTGTAGGCAGACCAAATTTAATTGAAAAACTCAGAGAATGATGGGTAGATTGTTGTGGCATGTTGATTAACTGGTGAAAATAGGCTTACAAAAGCACCCATCTGCTGCAATGGTAGTTTGTGTAATAGCAAAATGCTACTGTTGTAATGTAGACAGTTATTAAGTTTTGTTCTGACAATATTTGTTCCCTGGTACAAACAGCAATGCCATGAATAAGGGCCAGAAACTCTCTCCCCAAACATGCTAGAAATCTGCTATACTGGTCAGCTCATTTGCTTTATAATGTATGCTTGGACCAATCACAAATTTTGGTGAAATTAATTTTAGGGTGATAATTGTGTAACTTTAAAGTTAAATTGCACATGTAGCGATATAGTCACTTTAAAAACCAAGTAACTCACATGTTCTCTTTAAACTGAATATTGATAATTTTTCCCCTCTGGGTATGTTAGTATCATAATACATCCCTGCAAAAAGGTGCATATGAGGTCAGGCCATATCAGGAGTGATATCAAACGATTCTGAAGGGTTAAATAAACATGATCCTCTGAAGAAAAACATTTCAAATGTTTCTTGAGTAACTAGGAGCAATAGGAGGTGGCAAATATATTATGGCACTTGATCTAGCAAAAAGAGGTAATCAAGGATTGGAATGATACAGAGAGTCAAATGGCAAAAGATTAGACAGCAAGCTACACATTGCATTATAAGTAAGGGAAACATGCTGCGATATGCTCTTGGGTACACACAGTTAGACATATTGGTGTTGTCACAGGCTTAAAGGAGAATGAAAGTCTGCCAATGTCTTCATGAAATATGAATCAGATGTGTATGTTAGACATCTTCCCAAATTTTTATAGAAAAATATTGTTTCCATCCAGAGAATGGATGTTTGAAAATCAGAGAAGGGCGCTGCCATTTTGTGCCCGTGAAGAAAATATTGTGTGTATTACATAGAGAGTATACTAGGGAGCAATTATACTGGGGAACAATTATACTAGGGAACACGCAGGCTAGGGAGAATGTACACTAGTTAGAAACTGTATTTAGAGCTGGAAATTTTAGTATCCAGAAAAATGATATATTATACTATTAAAGGAAAATGTGAACTGGTTGAGAATATGTATAGTACAGGGTAAATGAATTATGAGAACGGTAGTAGGGATGAAGAATAGGGCATTTGGTCGACCTAATAGGTGAATAAACATGGGATAGAGCATGAAATAAGTTTAGGTGGAATTTATCAAGAAGCAAGAGAACACATGCTGGGGGCAAATATGTGGGGGCAACAACCACAATCTTCTTATAAGCCTTTAAATATACTGCACCTTCTGTTTAATGGTCACATTATACAAAGTGCTGCAGTTTCCCTTGGGAGAAAGGTAATTTACATTGGCTTTGTAACTATGGATAACATATATCTGACAAGAGTGGAATTGACCTTGAGCTACCAAAGTAAACACTAGTGGAAGAGGGTTCAAACAATAGTGATCTATCAACAACAAACATACAGCATATCAGATCTGTGGAGTAGTAGTACTTGCTGCTTAATATGGTCACACAGGTCTGATCAAAGTTCACTGAGTCGTTTATGTAGTCATTATATCACAAGTCTACCACCCTTCAATACAAGTTGTGCTTTTGCCACACAATCCATGGATCCAATTAATCTTATGGTTAAAGATGTTTTGCTGATGATCCATGGTGAGATCAGGAGTCAAGATGGTCTATTAATGTATGATCAGGGGCCATAATCTTTAAGTTCAGTTCTGTGGTGGGGTGATAATTTTTTTTTTTTTGAGATGTTTAATACAGTAGGTGTGGTATATACACTGGCTATACTATCATAGCAAATTTGTATTACATACAGTAGCAAATCAATTAGGCTTTAAACTTAAATTTATTGAAAGCTTGTTGAAAAGTTGAAAACTTTTTTCAGGTGTTTTCAATTGAATGACCTCTAACGACACCTTATAAATAATGACCTAAATAAAATTCCTGATGCACTCAAAATGACATGATCCATGAAGATCCAACAAAACCTATATACTGTAACCCAGGAACTATATGAGTGATTGTAAAAAGGAATGATACAAGTTCACAATAAAATTCTTTCCTGTTGCGAGCTAAAAATGTTGGCAATTACTATTCATAGTTAGGTCCCTCCCTTTACCTCAGTAATAACCCATAAATGGTATGTACACTGGACACGTATTTAACAGGCTAAATGCTATTGTAATATATTCTATTGTATTAAGTGCAGGTGTGTTCAAAGGTTGTTTTGACACCAAACAGTTGATAATAGAAGGGGGGTGGGGGGGTCTATTACTTTTATGCTATACTCACATCGCAAACTGCTCATGCATGGCAATATTTGCACACAGGCACATATCTGGTATTCAGACACTTCTTTGGGTTATCTTTAAGGTATGTACATTACCCTTACAACATTACCATGTATAGTTGAATACTGGTAAGTCGTAACTCATAGATCTAGCATAATCCCACAACCAGTGTTCTGGCGACATTACCATGTATAGTTGGATACTGGTAAGTCGTAACACATAGATCTAGCATAATCCCACAACCAGTGTTCTGGAGACTACACACTGGTGTGCACAAGTTATAATGATTGTCATACCCCAGTGGCCACAGATTTCAAGTCTTTTGATGTAAATCTATTCACAAGCATTCCAGGCCAATTCAAGGTCTAATGCAGCTATAAAGGCTAAAAGGTTATCTGCGTCATATGCAGATACCAGTTGGTCTATATGCAGATACTGTACCAGTATGGTGAGACCTCACAGTAAACTATAACAAGTAGTACAATTTGCTTTTCTAGTAAAACTTATTGATGCATTCTATTTGCTTCGTTTTTACATAATTCATGTTCTAATGTATTCCTTTATCGACTTAAATGTATGTTTGGACTCATGAGCCTATAGAGAAATAAAATGGCCCAGTAGACTGTGGCAATTAAAACACCACCAAATTGGCAGTTAAACTGATTCATATCGCATTCAAATAACATCAAGAAGTTTTATGTCTTCCCACCTTTTAATTTAGTGTTTCACAATTTCAACATTATTTGACCAGTTGAGTTGTGAAGTCGAGGTCATTTTCGAATTCCCACTCCACGACCCGTGTTCACAATTTCCAAGCTAAATGGAATGGCCCACAATGTCGTATTGACGTTAACATGAGACAAATGGAACGCAGCACTAGACCACTATTGGTATAAAGGTCAATTGTTTTGTTTACCTAGATATGGCTGACTATTACAAGATAAGACCTAAGACAAGTACAATAAAGAAGCACCAGGTTTTTCAAGATTCAAGTATTCGTGCAAATACACTATAGTATTGGTAGAGTCCTGGTACACTTGGGGTGTTTAATGAAAACCATAGGAACAAAATATTCTGCAGACTTGTTGAGCAATTTATGATCATTTAAAGGACAACGGACAATTAGGTATGTCTTGTGCAAAATATCACATTGCTCCAGTATAATGGCTCTGAGATTATGTTATCAAGATAAGATGGCTCTGAGATTATGTTATGAGATTAAGTTATAAAGACCATTAAGCCCAACCCACTCATGATTATTAATTAGGTGAAATGCCATTGTTACATATAGAGAGTTACTTATCATCAACAATGCCTATACCAAGAATGAAGTTGATCAGAAATGCTGTTGCAAAGACATCAATGACATTTTACTTTATGCCCTGCCCACTCATTAATACTCATAACATACACAATACACAAGCCCATAATAACATTGATCCAATACGTTGATGGTTTCAAACTGGGAAGGAAGACCAACCATATTTTAACCGGCTCAATTGCCTACGCCCCAAGGGCATCTCTTTAATGAACCATCCTGCCCATTTCAATGATGATGAGTTCCAAGCAGTATGGCAGCGAGGTTCCACTCTTTTAGCCCTGGCATGACTCTACCGGGATTCAAACTCCCGACCTCCCGGCTGTATCTTTTTTAAAATTAATTAAGGTAACACAACACACACATGCACAGGTGGGTTTTAAATTCAGTCCGAGGACTCCATAGAAATTTCCTCTATTCTAACCCTAAACTTGACAACACCCTAACCATTGTTCGAACATCCGAGGGCCTTTTGTTCCTACAGAGTTCTCCTTCTGCGGAGCTGAAATTCCTTTGTTCAAGTCCTCAGACCTGCTACAAAACCTATCCACACACATACACAACAAATACACACAAAAATTGGGCATGCCATCATGATGACATACTCCACTTTAACACAAAAATCAATTAAATTAAATCAGCCAAGCAGTATATATCTCCAATGGAGGTTTATCCCATTGAATTTCCTTCCCTCTGAAAGAGGATTAAGGGAGATGAAGGGGCATATTGAAGTAACAGGCAGCAGGACCTGCAGCAGGTTGTCCTTCAGTGTCTTGGGATAACACTTCACAAATTTCATTGTGTAACTTGTCTTTAATACAATACCAGCTCGAGGTTTTCAGGTTTATGGGTAGGCCTATTATTTTCTTAAGGTCTCTGACCATGCTGCTACCTTAAAGTACAGTATATAATAAAATAACTTTTTAAAAATTATTTTAAGTAATTTAATTTAAGTAATTTAAGTATATAATAAAATTATTTAATTTTATGGCCTATTAAGTCACACATCACGAGCAATTAAAACAAGCATTTTTTGTAATCAATTTGTTAACAACAATGATTGATCATCTTGTAGCTTTAACATTTGTGGATTGTGTAACAAAACTGGTAAAACTAAGGTTTCCCATGTACTCTACTATTTATTTCAGTGTGTGACACTGACTTAATTTCATCTCTCACTTGACAGATTTCACTGTACCAGCCCAGTTTTTATGCACTAGTTAGCAAGCAGAAACAACACACTGTATTCACCATGTATCTTTGTAAACACCACAAGCTTGACTGATTGACCTCAATGAGGTCACACCCCTGGGGGTCAACAGGGTCACCAAGGTTACTAAAACAACAATAGTCCCTGGACAACTTGTGAAAGGCTATTCAATTACAGTCAAGGCCTTTGCAATTAGAATTTGGTTAGTCATACATGCAAGTGGTTATTATGCAGTTTTAGGGTGATAAGATACCACTTACAGCTGCATTCATAGGATATATGTGGTCTGTGATCCTGTGCAACAGCTCGAAAGAATTGGGGGAAATAGTCCACAAAATCCAAGAAAACGGAGGGTAAACTACCATTGTTGGTTGAATTGGTTCATTTCCAGCGGAAGTTTTAAGGCAAACAGGAGATGCTAAACCTTACGGAAGTGCCCACAAGCCCCAATGACTATTCTATATATCCTATCGTGCAATCTCGCATATTTATTGCTTCCTGAATAGACACCTACAAATGACGATAATATTGTAAACGGTCATGCAAGGATTGGCGATCATTTCAGACATATATATACATAACCACTAGCCTGTGTCCAGCATAGTTTTTCAGTGCTGTGTCTCCATCATAGTGTTACCATGTAATCTACAGTTACAAATATCGTAAGCCTTTAAATAGCCCATAGATTGTCAGTCTACCAATAAATTTACTCTTAACCTTTAAACAAATCAAATGTTTTATCACTGTTTTAAATAAATGGGTGGGGGGGGTTCCGGTGGTTCGAGACTACCAGATGTCAAAACGTGTCAAAACATGTGGACGAACAAATTTAGGCTACAATACATTCCCTCTCATTAATGTATTTTTTGGTGTTTATGCAAATAACATATCGTGTGGACAATATCTGTTTATGTTCCAGCTTATATCCCTAAATGAGTAGAGCAAGGGTTGATTTAAGATGGGCACCAGGCTGCCATTTTGCTCCTGTGAGCGACGAAATGGCTCTCATGGAGTCTCCTGAAAATTTATTGACGGACTCCACTGGTTCGAACCCAAATGGCGCCCATGAAATGAGCAACACTTCTGTGTATTTATTCCTGCTGCATGCCTTGGCATAATACAGAAGTTAACTATATATGACTGCAAGAAACCTTGAGTTTGACAATTACAGTCAAATTTGAAATCGTCTCCTGGTTCCTCTCTCGCCCCCCCCCTCAAAAAAGAAATGGTGCCATTTCATCTAAAATTTCCTCACAAAGTGGAGCCCAGCTCCAGCATCACTAAAATCACCCATGAAGTATGGCAAAGTTTGGATTTTAATGATTAAAACATGACACTTAGGAGGAAAACCCTTTGCAGCTCATACTCTGAAACATTAGCTTCCAAACATCAAAGTTTGATTAAGGGAGATGGGGTATAATCATTGTTGTATGATCATCAAATCCCCAAACCAAAAAAATCGATAATGGAGATTTTATTTCATATTTTTGGTCGTTTTATGTTTCCACTCATGAAACAATAATATTCCTGCTTGAAGAGAGATTCATACTAATTTGAAACTTCCTATGAATGTTTCACAGCTGTCTTCAGACTGATCGGGGACATCAGTGGTGATGTAAACGTCGTCAGTTAACACATGGACATTGCTGAAACACATGCTGAAATGTTCAGTCATATGTCAGCCCCTCCTCCCGGTTTGCCCAGAGGCTTACGAGGCTTAAACCTCCAAAGACTTATTGTTCCTTCCTCTCATAATATCATCTGCTGTGAAGAAGATGGCCAACGAAAGAATCAGGAATATTACCAGCTTTATGAGCCTTCTGCAGCTTTCTTCTTCATGGCAGAAAATACTGCTGAGCTGCTGCCCTGCATCACATTCCCTGTGATGTGCAGCTGGTGGCATCACCAGGGGTGTGTACCAAAATTGCCCACCCGCACCACCTCCCCCCCCTCCCCCCCCC
>JAODFY010085986.1:0-11856 GCA_027580055.1 Paracaudina chilensis | reverse complement strand
AGAAATCAGTCGAGGACGGTTTTGCAGGCAAACAAGGATGAGAGTCACTGGTATATATAATGTAACATGGCCTATCTATAGTATAACCAACAAATGTTACCCGTTGACGATTGGATTGCGACGATTGGATTGCGACATTTTCGGTGTTCCAGTTCCTCAACGACCTAACCATCTTCTGGATCGATCCGATCCGAACATCTTCAAAGAATATTACAGCAATCAATCAATCAGCCTACGCTGTGTATTGTTCAGTCGCGTAGTGAGGAGGGGTTATGGTAGGCAGTGTTTTACGCCACAATTGGTTTAACTAGCGGCGCCCACGTTTTTTTTTTTTTAGTTGTGGGGTACTGGATCGTTTTTCCAAAACAAAAAATTACAGGAAAACATTCATTATATTAGCCGATATGCAGCCGTAAATGTAATGAAAACTCGGTTTGGCCGTGAAAAATGCCCACCACGGCCATATCTTGCCGTAACGTTTTACAGCTATCTGGCAACGCTGTCTCGGACTTTATACCTACATATTTACGATAGAGCTCTCAGCACAAAAACATACCATATCGTCGTTGGATTTCTGAAAAGATGAGTGGTTGTGCTGCAATCTCCACTTCAACTTCATAGTAGGGGATTATGAATCAGTAGCGTAACTCCTATGGGCTCGTACCGTGCTGAGCCGGGGGCCCCGATCAAAAGTGGGCCCCCTATAAAACATGAGATCTCAAAATAACCGATTTGTAAATGCAACTTGAAACGCCCGGGAAGTGTAATTTCCGACGATCTGGGAGTATTTTTTTTGTTCAAAAAATTCTTGGGACGCTCCGCACCAACCAAGCGCCAGATCTCTAAATAATCTAAAATCTGGAATTTGACACCCCTCTCCCTGAACACCTCCCTCATTACCCCTCTCCCAAGATGACGATTACACAATTTCCCGCAGTCTTCGAATATTTAATTACATTTGGGGTTTTTCTCCCCCCTAAATTTTGATGCTTCCGCCATGCCACTGATGAGTTTTACAATTTTACAAAATGATTAGAATATAGTGGATTTATTGTACTGAGTGATAAAACCAGCAGACTGTGAGATAGATTCATATTTTGCTTCTCAAAGTCAGACAGTATAGGCCCTACCTTCTAAACTTTGGATCTGTCACGACCTTTATCAAAGACAAATTGATATATTGTATGTGTCCAGGCCATACAGTGGCTGTACAATGTTATGCAACGATGAAAAGGTAACTTAGGTAAGCACTAGCAGGTCCTTTCATTTTAATGAATACGTATTAATTTTTAATATTCATCATTTTAGTATAATCGTAAATAACATTAACATATCAAGCCAGATATATAACTGTAGCCTGTATATTTGTAATGATGTTTTAAACCCCTACAAATAAATGCACGAGTCTTTGAAAAGGGGCTGTGCTATGTTTTGAGAGCCTTCAATTGCTTTAATTATACACTCCATAAGAGGCAAGTATTTTACGATATATTTATTTTTCAAAAATAAACATGGACATGTTGTAGGTATTTACCGTATTGATGTGCCTTCAAAATAATCCGGGCATAATATCATTTACTCTGCAGGATCAGCCGATCAGCATGTATAAACAATGTCTTGTCGTGCTTATAATCATAATGCTTTACTACTACATCAACCCTTGATAATTTTTGATCGTATTTTTGACGAACGTTTATTGGAACTCCGGTTCTCTTATACGTTTTTACAAGTTATGTACAGCGTGGTTAGATTTCATTTGGTAAAGTATGGTCAAATTCTGTAGTTTGTTAGCATCTCTGCAATAACGGTAGTTGATAACATAATACAGGGTCCCAAGGGTGTATCTTTCTGGAATTATTTTGTATTATAGTTACGAGTTACTGGTTCATGTATGATTGCATGTCATTGATATTATGGTAACAGTTCAACATGAAAATTCAAAATATGTACAATCCAGGAAACCAGTTTGGACACCTTTTATGTGACTGTTAATAATTAATTACCTACGGGTGGGTCAGTTTATTTTGGGATATGGAATATATAACACTGACAGTCGGAACTAGCTGCTATGATATTACAGGTACTGGTCACCAGTAATTAAAATAGCTAGGCTTACGTTAGGCCTAGGCCTAAAAAATAAAAACGGGTGTATCCTCCACGTAAAGGTTTTCCCTCTTTGAATTGTATGATACATTAGAACCCATGAAAGGAACTTTCCTGTCGTTGTTGACGTGTTTTGAATTTGGTGTCTATTTGCATCGCTGTCAAATCAGTAGGCTAGCCTAGGCCTATATGCTGCGTAGGGAGCTTGGACGTTCCGATAAAATTCGTGTAAAGACCTAGCCTAGGCTGCGTTTAGTATTAGTACTTATGCTTTTAGTTCGGGAACTTCCCGTTCCTACCAAAGTTAGAGATCTAACTTTACATTGAAGACTAATATTTCTCAGGCCTACACACGAGACCAGAACCATGACACTGAATGTACGAGTCAGTGGAAGTGTTTGGAGTTCTTTAATTTTTGACAACGTTCGTCAACAAGGTGACAAGGCAAGTATTTTGTATGGTTAGCAAAGTGATTGTATTCAAGTGTTTAATATAGGCCTAGCCTAGGCCTAAGTTAACTGTAACAAATGCTTATGTGTAATCCTTAATTTCTTTTTCTGTTTCTGCTGAATACTCGTTAAAAACCCCTCTCGGGTATCACAACGAGGATGTTGGTACGCAGCGCAGCAGCGCTAAGGCGCAGTAAAAAAATATATATGTTTCGCGTCCCCGCCCGCTCCCTTTTTCGGGGCCGCACGAAATTATTTTTTATTTTCTATCTACGCAAAAATGAGAGAAAAAATGAAACTTACAAGACATCTACACGGAAAGAATCAATACTTGCAAACTCGTCATGGTTTTCCGATATCGCGATCACGTAGAAGAGACACTGCAGTGTATACAAGGATATGTGCTCTATTTAGTGTGTATACGAGTTCCTTAATATACCCAAATCCTTCAAGAATGGGTCTACCAAGGATTCTGGAAGGCGTCGGTAGCCATTGTGGAGAAGTAAAAAATAAAAAAGCCCCTCACGCTCCTCTTTTAGCAAAAACCGGACGTGAAACATTTACTTTTTTTTACTTGGCCTAATGGAGTTTTGACCGTATTAGGGATAATATACAGCTTGATGGAAAGAGCAATAAGCAAAACCTTTATTGGAAGGGAAATATTTCTTGCCATAATATTATAGTGTTACTAACAGTATGAAGTATATTATATTCAACTAGATCAGTTCTGCTTCCTAGTAATAGTGTACATGAATTTACTACAGTGAGATCAAGCCAGTCATGCAACGATTGTATACAAAGGTAAGGCCACAATAATGAGACCACAGATTCCTAATAGGCTGAGCTACTTAAACTTAAAGTGGTAGCACAAAGTATCTTGGACGTTAACTTAGTTATTGTGTTTATCGAGGAATATGCCACAACACTAAGGCCTAGACCTTCAGTCTGGGTGAATAGCCACTACCTAACGGCGGGGTTGTGGCTATTCACCCGGCTCCCACGTATGGTTTAATCAACTTAAGAGACAAAGTTAATTGGCTTAGGCCCCACCTATGCGCGTTCCTCTTACGTTTCGCAGAATAGGTACTTCTAAGTATCATATCATACATGACTTTGATTAAACTGGAATTACCTAAAATATAAGATTTAGATTATTACGACTTAGATATAAAGAAAATATTAGACAAAACTTGCCTTAATTGCCGATCATATTTCTTTTCTTTGTCGACTACCGGACTTCCTCGTTGTTGTGCAGCCATTTGTATTAATTAAATCGACCCGAAAATTTACAAGAATTCCGTGGAAAATATTCAAGGGATAGGGTGCAAGTGACAAAGAAGTCAATCGTCTATTGCATGTGCTTTTCTACGCCAATCGTCGTATATTAAAGCAATGGTCAGGGTTTATTTTTACGTTGTGACTACGGAAATTTCCGTAGGAATAGGCTTCACCTTATTTTACACGATTTTTTCATGATTATACCAAATCACAATTCCCAGTGTACCTTGAGTCGGTAGGTACCTTGAGTCGGTCAACACGTATAATATAAAAACTAGCAATGCGTATGGGCGAGGAGTGTTGTAAATATAAACAATTAAGTCAAAACATTCCTAATATACCCCAAAAGGACATTTTAATCTGTACAAATTTTGATTTTATGCAAATTTATGGTTATTTGTTAAAAATCTCTGTCAATGGCCTAAGTCCTCAGTGGGCAGTGAAAATAAAACATTAAGTCTGAATAAAATTGTGTTTAAATGATTCCATATTCTGGAAGAGAAAAAAATCTGTTTCACAGTTCATCAACTTTTATTAAAAAATATTTGAGTATGAGTGAGATACAGCTTGATAATCTTTGAGTGACTGACTCAATGTACCCCCTTCATGCAAAACTGCAGAAATGGTAGGTTGAAAAAAGTTCTTTTTATCCAAATTTAGCCCACCTTATTCCCTAATCCTTTGTCATAATATAGAAGAAAACATATTTTTAAACAATTTGACAATGTGAAATTAATTAAGATTTTATTGTTACAATCACGGGATTACAAATGACCTTAGGTGACAGACCCATGGTACCACCATGCTACTAGCCTATAGTGCACTTTGGAATCTAGCCTTTTTTTTTATCTAGCCCTTTCAGTGTTACTGTTACCAGTTAGCAAAAAGGGGTTAATGGCATGATGTAGAAGCGGGAAGACCATGAGGGGATTGATGCAACACCACAATTCCCACCAACACTTAAGTACCCCAAAATAATCCAGGTCCCATTAATACGCTAACCCAATAAATTAGCTACAGTAGTTACTTCTGGGTATGGATTATAAATTAGTACCGAGCGTAGGCCTAGGCCTAAAAATGCATTTTTCGATAGGTCTAAGCTGTCAATATACTGTACCTACTCCTCTCCTAGGCTATATTAGTAACGGTAACAGTTTCACCCAACTGCCCAAGCTCATACTCTGGACATTTGGGCCAAACCTTGCTGGTCATTTCGCCCAATATCTCAAAATACATTGATTGAATTGATTGAATGATTGTTGTGATTTAGTTCATGTCGCGTCGGTGTTGTATTGTGTGGAAGGAATTCACGGTGAAGGAGGGCAGTGAATAAAGAGTTTATTTTTGAATGATTGTTGTGATATTATTCATGTCGCGTCGGTGTTGTATTAAGTGGAAGGATTTCACGGCGACGGAGGGTAGTGAATATAGAGTTAATTTTTGAATGATTGTTGTGATATAGTTCATGTTGCCGTGCCATTCCGCCATAGGTACATTCCGCCATACCTTTCCGCCGTGGTGGAAAGGCCTGAAACCTATGACGGAAAGGCATGGGTGATACAATCCAGCCCATGGTAAAATAAACTTGTACATCAGTGTACCTAGTTTTCCTCATTTATGTATTTCTTTTACGTACGTACATGTCTAACTGTCATTAAAACAGTGCAACTACAACGTAATCTACTGTGAAAACAAAAAAATATCGAAACAATTAAATTTACATCAATAAGTTAATATACGACTTAATTGTAAATGATATATTATAGCCATACAGAGACCTGAATTATAAAATAGCAGTGGCGCCATCACGGGGGGTAGGGGGTTGCATGGGGATGCGTTTGCCCGAAAATTTGTTTGAAATTTTTTTTTTGGGGGGTAGGGTGTGGGATGCGTTGTAAAAAATGTTTTTAACCTTAAAAATGCAAATATGATGCGACGTGTGCATGTGACAGGGAACCCAGGTAGCGCACTGTGTCTAACTTATTTGCCTTTTTGCGTGTAAAATTGTAGCAAAACATGTATACAACTTAGACCTACAAGTGCCATTTTCCGGTAATCTGGGAGGCATTTTTTGCAAAAACATTCTTTGCTACATGTATGCTCCGCGCCAATGGATGGTGGCGCTCGATCCGCTTAGATCTTGTAGATCACAGCCCCCTAGGGCCCTAGCTGCCCCCAAGAAATCATTGGCTATTGTAAAAATGTAACGTTAGCCATGCCCGTGCCCCAGGACACTACTAATACCATTTTGGATCATGTGCCCCCTCCCCAATATTCTGGCAGCACCCCTTGTAAATACTGAGGTAATGTGACCACTTACTATTTTCCTTCCTACAGGGGGTTTCAACTGAAGGGGTATGAATCATGTCTTTGGTTGATCTTGCCAGAAGTTTGCTTGAGGCAGCCAGAGAAGGAAATGAATCTCAGGTCACACATCTCATGTCAAGTGGAGCCCCATTTACCACAGACTGGGTAAGCTTACACTCCACACACACTCTCCCACCACAAAAATAACATTTTCATGTGGAGTTAATGATCCCTGCTGCCTGCCGAGGCAATCTGCGGGTACATGTCTACATATATATGTGTATTTGTGTGTGTGACAGAGCTTGTAAACATTCTCAGTGGGGGAACTACCTACATTGTAGGGTGAATCTAATACTTTGTAAAAATTTGGCCTATAATTAGTAGATGAAACCCTATTTATTTTACAAGAGGTTAAAGTTTATTTGAGGTCAACACAGGTCGAAGAGTAATTATTGATTTCTTTCCAAAGGAATCTATGCGGTCACGCAGCGTATGTGTGTATGTGCATGTGTGTGGATGTGGCGGCTGCTCATAATCACGTTATCTCAAGAACGCCAACCTTCACAAATGTCTTACTTGGCATGTAGCTTTCCAACATTGAGTACAAGAAGCCTATTGTTTTTGATGCTGTTCCAAGGTTCTTTGAGGTCAACAGAGGTCAAAACAGTTAATCGCAATAACTGAGAACCCAAGTGTCTACAGAAGTCATGTGGGCAACATAGAGAAGTAAAATATGCTTCTATGTTGCCCACATGAGGTACAAGAACCCTATTGTTTTTGGTGCCCTTTCAAGATTGTTTGAGGTCAACAGAGGTCAAACAGTGAAAACCTTGTAATCGCAATAACTGGAGAAGTGTCTACAGACATCCTATTTGACTTGTAGGTTGCCCATATGGAGTGCAAGAACCCTATTGATTATGCTGTTCCAAGGTCATTTGAGGTCAACAGAGGTCAAATTGTGAATTTCTTGTAATATCAATAACTGGAGAATGCAAATGTTTACAAATGTCATATATGATCTGTATGTCGCCCATATGGGGTACAAGAATCCTGATGTTTTTGGTGCTGAATATTTCATCAACAGATGTTCCTTCCTCTCTGCCACTATCCCCTTGGTAGAGAAGGGGGTTCAACATCCAGCTACTAAATACGCATTCAAATTACTGAACATTATGTCCTCATTTTCTTCTTGCAGGAAACTGTATTGATGACAAGGAGTCATTTGACTTGTTGAATGAAGAAGTGCTAAAGGAGATGATACCCCAAGTGGGACTGAGGTTGAAATTCATGTCCAAGTTCAACAAATACAAAGCTGAGGTTATACATGTGCAAGGCTTCTTGCAATTTTCTATAAAGTTGAGAACATGGGTTTCTTATGTTTCAAATGCCAGCAGCATATTAATGGGAATGGGAATGTGAATGTAAGGAATCTTTTCAATCACTTCAGGCTATTCCATAATTTAATAAATGGGGGATTATGCACATGTATTGTAACCTGTGGACAGGAAGGATGCCAACGCTCTTTCCAACACACATGGAGTCTGGCACGCCATTTGAAATCTCATCACAATGAACTTCAGGATTTTCCCATAGTTAATGAAGAAGGTTGATTGGAATAATGTTGAGGAACATGAACCCAATAATGGTGCTCAAGAACTTTACCACAGAAGATATGACAGGGGTGGCGCCAGAGGGGGTACAGCCACCATGTCGGGAAAAATTGTGATTTCGTCGGGGAGCAATGAAGCAAATATTATCATTTTATTCCCCGACAGGGTGGCTAAGGTCCCCGACAGGAGGCTGACGTCCCCGACTAAAATTTCACGAGCGTTGTGATTTTACATGTATATATATAAAGGACAAAGATTTGTCTGGGACTTTCGCCCCCCTGCCGGGGAAATCCTGGACTAAAATTTCACGAGCGTTGTGATTTTACATGTATATATATATAAAGGACAAAGATTTGTCTGGGACTTTCGCCCCCCTGCCGGGGAAATCCTGGCCCCAACCAGGATCATGATATCCTATTGAAGTACAATTTGTTAGCTCTCCTTGCTTGAAATCATATGTGCAATTGTGATTATATTATTATACATAATTTATATCTTTCAGATCCCTTGATTTGAAGAACTAAAGTGCTAATCTTATGGCTTCAACACATCCCATTATTGTAGTAGTTTTACCACTAATCGCCTTGATGAAAGATCAGGCTAGCAGGCTACAGAAGAACCTACAGAAGAAGAACCTACAGAAGAAGAACATATCATGTGTGTACGTACCTTGGTGAATGCACTACAAACCCCAATTTGTACAAGTGTGTGCAAGAAGGACAATTTTCTGTAATATTTTCATCCCCCGAGTGCCTCCTTTCTAAGAGAAACAGGGAACTATTGGTGACTCCAGAATACCGTGCTTGGATTGGAGCAGTTGTCTTTGATGAAGCTCATTGTGTATGTACATCAATGGTAATTAACAAAAAAACATTTTGGTCATTCAGGTTTGCTGGTGGGGTGGGGGAAGTGGAAGGTGTGAAGTGGAAGAATTGGCATAGGCAGGGGGAAAGGTCAGAGGAAAGGTAAAAGAGAGGAGAGGCAGAGTGGGGCATCCCAGTGTACAGCATGTGGTGATGTGAGTGATATAACTTTGTCAACCTGCAGGTTTGACAAAGTTCACCAGTGTTTATATAATATGTGTTTGCTTTTTTTCTATTCAATCGTATGTGATAACATGTTTTTATCACAGGGGTAGTGACTTTCGGCCAGATTGAGGATAAGTGAATTAAGAGGATAAGTGAATTATCAAGTCCAAAAGTAAAATACATGGCACTCGCGGCTACATCAACAAATGAGATTTTCAGGGAAGTCTCTGCAACTCTATCAATGCATCCTGAGAGTACTACCATTGTCCAAGGCCCTGCAGTACGAGAAAACATATTGTTTACCTGCAAAAAAGGTAGAGGACTTGAAGGTACAGTAAATAATTGTTCAGTATGCAAAAATGACACAAAGGTTTTGTGATTCTGTACCAATAAAATTGTTAACATGAGCTAAAGGCAAGTTATGCTGCAAATGCATTAAAGTTGCAATACTAATACACCCTGTTTTCAAAGTTGTTCAATTGAACAAAATCAGTAAGATTCACATATATGCTTAGGGCAACATACATCCAACCCACATACGAAAGTTATTTAAACTGGCATAACTGTGTAAGGTTTTCAGTGTTTCTCCCATGTTGACCTTAAATTGTTAGGTTTAAAGAAGAGGAGCATATGGTATCCATATTTTAAATTCATAACATTTTAGAGTGTATTGAAACTGAAAGAAGCTGCCATGTTGAGCAAGGTAATACTGCTCTGGTCATTTACACCGAGACAGTATCAGTATAAGGCAGCTTAGATTAATTGTTACTCACGATAGACAGTAACATAACCCCATTCATTCATACCCATCAAATTCTTTTCTAAAAATAAATTTTGTAATAAAAAATAACCAACTATAGGAGGAAACAAGCACCCGGGTCACGTGACTTGAATAAACCAATCGGATTTACGCCTGCCTTTTTGCCGTGTGGGTTTATCGGCAATTATCAACGGTCACGTGACTTAAATAAACCAATCGGATTTGAGGATTTTATCCAAGTATGAATGAATAGTTATTATTACTAATATTATCCTGCAATTTAGTGTTCACCTTTTAAATTCCCCAGATTTCGCATGGCTATGGCTGAATGAGACCAATTACGAAATGGAGAAGACAATCATTTACTTCCGTAACATAAGGACATGTTCCATTGTGTTTGAGTATGTGCCTTCCCACATTGGCATCAAAACCATCGGCGCTATAGCAATGTTTCATGGATCAACCGAGGAAGTCAGCAAGAATGAATTATTGCAGCAATTTGGCCTACCATCATTTCATATGCGTATCCTTTTTGCCACATGTGCCTTAGGTATCGATGTACCTGATGTGAAAATTTCTTCCAAGAGGCTGGACGAGCGGGAAGAGATGGAAGTTTCTCCATAGCATACCTGTCATAAGTGGACAAGATACATGTTACCTCATCAATGATGGGATATTTTAATGAAGCATTGTCAATGTGGCCAGTGTATTACACTAAAGTGGATGAGCAGTCCACAGAAGAACCAAAGAAATCAGATCTTGCAAGCTCTGTTCAAACAGCAAGTGTACGTGAGGTCACTGGCAACCTTTTAAGGCAAGTTAGAAGAAACATTGAGGACTACTACAATTGTGTTTTGCCAAAAAATGCAACCACAACCTCAATTCAATATATGACACGTCTGTCATACCATAAATTTGTTACAGATTCTGTTATGCAAGTGTTGCCATATATTCATGATGTAAATGACCTAATCACCAGTATACCCCTCATTACAAAGGAGGAGGCAGAAGTACTGTTACAACTTATTAATGAGGTTTTACCAAGTGTTGATTAGTGTTTACACAGGTCCAAAATATTGGGAACCGTGTACCCGAGGCTGTTACCCTTCGGGTATCCGGGTACCCGAAAATTTACCTTCTGGTATTGCTATGTCACTTAGTTTGTTTATTTTTACCGATGCATATGTGCAAGTAGTGAACGTAGTCATCTAATACTGTTAACACATGTGTCATGTGTGTGCCTCAACGTTGTCATGTTTCAAATGAACTGTTGCAAAATAATGCCTTTAAAGGCATTAAATCAGGGAACATTTTTGTTGGCAGTTGTTGGCTGCTAAGAAAATTCTAGGTCTTCTACTTATTCCTTTTGCAACTAAAAATATTAAAACTGTTTTGTAATTTACTTCCGAGGCACAATGAAGTTGCCAGGACTTTAAAATACATGCTACTTATTTACTGTGTGTTGAGACTGCAGATGCAGCATGGTACTGTAAGATAGTCATGACAATGGACTAGGCCTACATTATAGCACTGCAGTGGCACTGCAAATATTCGTACACAAAGTTCTCAGATTCGGGTAACACATTAGGAACCGGGTAGTGGAGCGTCGGGTGGGTACCCGGGTACCCGTGTAAACACTAGTATTAATGGAAGATAAGAATTCTAGCATCAGATAACAGTAGCAGTTTGCTATACAAATTTTATATGCAATTTACACTTTGGTTTCCTTGCCTTAGGCGAAAGTAATCTATGTATGCATGATGGTGTCGTTGTGTGTACATGTATATTTATTTGTATTCTACATTTTGTTGATTATTATTAGGATATTTTCTGGACCTTTTTAATGGCTAAGGTCATATAGAGCCACCCAAGACCTTTTATACCAGTATATAGATTAGGATACATTTTGTATGATGGCATTGTTCATGGATGTGGTATGGCATGTATGCAACTACAGTATGCAAGTGGATGTACACCAGTAAAAGTGTTATGTTGGTGATTACTTCCTTCAGGGTATGTTTCATTTTGAAGGTACAAAATCCGCTGACTTTTCCATGACTTTCAAGGACATCAACTTGAAAATTCCAGGACCTTTCAAATTATTGTGCTCTTTAAAACATGTTGATATATATAACTGTAGTGATTTTGTATTTTGCCAGAGTGGCAACATTTCCTTTTTACTTATTTTCTATTTTGCGGCATCTGGCAATGTGTTTTATGTATGCAGATATTGTGGTTTATGCTACGGCCTTTGTATTGGCCCATTTTGGTCATGGGGTATAATCCTTTGTTTGGCCGTCTTTTGGGGATTACGTTCTTAG
>JAODFY010085875.1:0-11857 GCA_027580055.1 Paracaudina chilensis | reverse complement strand
GGTTTTACAATTACACACGTATGACCATGAAGATACGCTTCATATGAAATAGCCTACGAATTCAAGAGCGCGCAAAAAGGTGAAACACAATGAAGCGTAGTGACGATGGTAATACCAAAGCAGAAACATACATTATAGTTGATATGTGCATCTTCATGCACAAGGGTAGCGTGTCTTGTAATATACCACGTGGTCTTCAAGGCTAGCCCACAGTATACGATATGTATTACTGTAGCACGTACGTGCCACTAATTAAATGTACGCCTCCCAGTTTGTCAACACCCACGTGGGGCGTAACATATGGGTGGATTGTTAGTCGCTACAAGACAGGTAGGTTTACTTGTGGGGAAAACAGTAAATTAAGAACGATGTCGATGTATGCATGTTATCTCATTTTATGAGGGGACCTATATGGTAAGCCGATTTAACATTTACCTCGCAATTTTATTCAAGTTGAATACATTTCACTTGACTGGAATTCAATTCCACTAAAGTAGAATAGGCCTACTATTTAACTTAAGTGTATTCCACTTAAGCCTAATTATATCTTGCTTAAGCTGAATTCATCAATTTGTCGCTGTATTTTACTTATGTGGAATTTTTATTTACTTAAGTGGAATGGCATTTTACTTACGTGAAATATAATTTAGCTTAAGTGATATAAATTTCCACAAGTAAAATACAATTCCACTTAAGTGAAATGCATTTCCATTTAAGTGAAATATAATGGTCCACTTAAGGGGAACTCCATTCTACTTAAATGAAATTGAATTCCACTTAAGCGGAGTACATTTTAATGAAGTGGATTTCAATTTCACTTAAGTAAAATGTATTCCACTTAACAAATAGCCTATGTATTCCACTTAAGTGCAATTGCGAAGTAAATGTTAGAACGGCTTGCCGTACGGACCTACGGCAGAGAAGGCGGATTGTTCGTTTTTTTTTAAACCGTTATTCAGAAATGACAAGATTGTTTTCATTGCATTATAGGTAATAATAGGTAGACTGCGGTCTGTCCACTGTGTTGATTCACGCGCCTAAAACTAAATACTGTTCTTGAACTTGAAATTTGTGAATTGTTTCCCATGCACTACAATCCAAAATAAACTTGTTTTTATGTCTATATGAAAATAAAAGCCGTTTTGGTGAATTAACTACAACGGATGCAGCAAAACCACACACACTAAACAGATTTATGGCTTGACTTGGCCCAAAGAAAAGTCCCCGGAAAATGCAAGCCTTGTCAATGATATGTCTGTTGTGTCTAATACAACAACTGAATCATAATAAAAAGAGAACAGAAACCACATTTTATTAAAAACAAACTTCCAGTCCTGTCCAGTACAAAAGTTTGACTTCGTATAAGCCAATGTTATGCCAGGCGGCATAAAGTTAGTAGCGAGGTGCTGGGAATTTGTCTTCAAATTTAATTTAGAAAAACAGGCGATATTCTAACTAAAATTGTAATCTGCAAACGTTTGATGGTAGTACATGTTATTAGTTAAAAACGCATCTGGAAATACGTTGTCCAATCTGGAAACGACCGAAAGTCGGCCAAATTCGTCTTTTCCGAACCACTTCATGCAGATGCGTTCCTAGCTCTTACTAACGTGTGCTACAATCTTGGTCAAAACTGTTGGGACACTTGGCATGGCAACAGCAATAATTACTGTTAATTAGGAAGGTGACCAGAATAATGTTTTGGGACGCTCTGATGTGCAGTTAATGTTTCCTAAAAAAAAAAATTATGTGTAGTGAATACGAAATATATTTCCAACATTGTACTGGCGTAACGAGCCCGGAATTTCGTTGCGCCACAGCGGAATACGCAGACAAAAGAATCCCCAATCGCGTCATATCGGGCAAAACACCTCTAGACATACCTTGTCCTATCTGGAAACGGCCGAATATCGGCCAAATTCGCCTTTTCGGGGTCACTTCCCGAGTGTAACAAGTATTTTCAGATGCTTTTTGTATCATTTAGTGAAAATTACCGATTTATGCAGAGAACTGGTCGCCGAACAGAGCCGTAAAACCTTTTCCTCAGATGAAATACTCGCTAACGAGTTTTACGATTCGCAGTTAATTTAAGTTAATGTTGTTGCTTCTAAAATAGTAACGTATATGTATACATAATGTCTTAGACATCACACCGAGAGATAAAGTCATATTTGGCGCCTCAAATGATACCATTAACTTACTGTGAGCTAAAAAACAGGGTTATAATACATTACCTTATAGGTCAATTCGAATGTGTTGCAAAAAATTCAGAAAAAAACTATTTATTCAACCATAGTACAGACCAGATGAAACTATCGACATAAACAATATTGTGTATTTGGATTAATCGTTGAATTGTCCAGTTGTTGCTTGAAACCTATTTGTAATACGTAACACAACTAACCCCTTATGCAATCCATACATACACATTCAATTCAGAGATTCATATACATTGTGCTAAGGGTGCTAAAGAACCATAATTTATCTGGCTAGTTCCATATTGGCCTCGCCAACCATGGTTCCCTCTCACCTATTGATGTACGTACCCCACAGACTCACTTGACCCTGTGGAAACGGGAAATCGTGTGTACCAATACCTTCTTCTCGTTTTGAATAATAATTATCCCATTCTCCATGAGATTCATGTTCTACCCGTTCATTTCCCTGCCTTCCCCAGATTCTAGCGACGTCACCGGGGAATCATAAATGGGAATTATAAATAAATGTTGACATATGCTTACCTGTTATCTACGTATGACCCAGAGGCTGAGTAAGACAGTTCCGTCCCCTCCCTCTCCTTCCGCCTCATCTTCTGCACGTGCTTCCTCACGTGAACGTAGATGGAGATGTAGCACCCGATAATGGTGATGAGGGGGATAGGGTACAGTCCGGCGGCTTGGATGAGATCGTACGTGTTCGATCTGGCGTGCGATGACTTGCCACTACACGTGTGATATTTGTCGTTGTAACCTAACTGGCCGGCACCAAATAACGGTGGAAGCACCGCTAGGCATACAGGTACGATCCAGATGAGAACAATGGCGATCATAATCAATCTGGGCTGGAAGAGCTTTTTATACAAATGGAGCGGTTTAGTAATCAGGATTAATCGGTTCAGCGCGATCGCTGCGAGGGTGTATAGGCTGCACCCGACACATGCGAACATTACCCCCGCCGCTACGGTACAGAAAGGTTCTGGGACAGGGAAACCTTCGAAGCCTAGCAGGGCGACGGCATTCCATGGAACCGCCAGGGCTGTTAACAGGTCCGCTATGGCCAGATTGACGACGAAAGCGTTAGTAGCTGTCCTTAGTTTCTTCGAAAGTATGACGGCGAAGATCACTAAAAAGTTTCCCAGTGTGCCGACGACGGCGACGAAAATGAACATCGAGGCTACGATCGTCCTTTGTCTCGTATCAGAGAAATGGAAAGCCACTTCGTCGCCGGGATCCTCGGCGAAGGAAGGAACGCTCGGGCTTACCTCCTCCATGTTAACTTCAAAAGGGGTTCTCCTTGGTATGAATCCCGCGCGAAAATCAATTAGTTAATAGTAGTGGATCTTGCGATACTTGTAACGTCACATGTGTCCAAGGCCTGAAGGCAGACAAACGGAAGTGGGAGTCCTGCAGGAAGGAGAGAATATAGGCTACCGTTAGTTTTCGGTATATTGTATTGCGTAACTGTGACAAAACATAACTATTACTCAAATGCCACGAGCCTAAGTTCACCAGAATCCTATACGTGCCATGCAGGTAGCATATAATTATGTAAACAACAAGACACAAAGTAAAAAAAAGATGGATGAATGGTATAGTTAATTGACCGTTACGATATAAGCAATACATGGCAACATTAGGTCCCAAATTCTGATTAGTTATAGACATCTAACGGCAGTCGGTGTATGCTTATCGGCCTAATTGTTACCACGTATATAATCCACTGCCAATGAATCGCCTTCGTTATCTTTGAATGCCGCCGCCGCCAGATAATTGCTATAAAAAGTTATTGCCCCAGTCTTTGATGAACTCTGATTATCAATTCCTTAGTAGTAGTTCTGCGAAACATGTTACGTCGCATGCATTCCTGGCCGGAAAGCGGACGCCAGATTGCTAATTATTGATTGCCTCAGTCTATGAGGAACTTATAGAGGTCGTATATAACAGATTCATCAGGTAAAACGAAGATAAGTTGTAAGATAACGCTCTGTAATTGATATACACATATCCAACTTACACCTACTGTTGTAGGCCTTTAACAGTCTCAAAATATATCTGTTGAATTTAAATTTAACCTAGACTAGGGGTTCTTAATTATATATATTTAATTTGGCGGGACACTTCATTTATCTGAAGAATGTCTCGGCCCACACCTGAGCTACACCATGGTTTCGTTGTGGCTCATGCCAGGAAAACAGCACCCCTAGATTGCCAGAAATAGGCTAGTATCTCTCCAGAACCTACTGGTAGTAGACCTAGGTAGCTTTACTGTGTCTCGAACAATAACGATGTTGAAGTCAAGCGATATGTTTCAACTTTCAAGCTTTTCGATCATATTTTTTTTTTAATTGAATTAGAGATATCTGAAATTTAATTAGAGATATGTCACGTGGTCCTTAAATCTAGCACACATTGTGTAATGGTATAACGCGCAGGTGTTAATAATCAACTGTACGGCATATGACATTTAATTCGCTATATCAGTGGTCTTTCTAACATTTTATGAAACGTTAAACAATATACAAGACCATGTTATCATTGAAAATATTGTGTGGCCATCTCCGGCCACCCTCTCCCTCCATGTGTGCCCCTTGTTGACCCTGAATTGTAGAAGAGTCAAGGTCAGCTTGTCACATGGGTATTTGAATCATACCCCGCAACATGGGATTACCCCCACCCATATACGTCGGCATTTATTCATACCCATACCCATATAATACATGACAGGATTGCGGGCTGATATGTGTATGGGGGAAAAAACTACCAGCAACATCAGACCAGTACTCCCATTGCCCGGAAAATAGTACGATGCCACTATAACCTTAGATAATGTTCGAATATAATAATTCATCGATCTCGTGTACGAAATGTCAACTTCCTCATAGTGTTACCGTAGGCTATACAATGTACTATGTCTATAACACACTGCACCTATACAAATCACAAACGAACTATATCTGCATCGGTACAGCCGTCGCGCATCTGAAACTCCTTAAATCTAGTACATGGTTGTGATAATTTAAAAAAAAATATTTTATTCTCGCAAAAAAAAAAAAAAAATGTTTCAAATTCGTATATATTCCATAATCGCCTTTGAGGCGGTCTTTTAATTAATAATAAAAAAAAACACGGATATAAAAAATGTCGGTTCAATCTAAGCCCACGTTTATGCAGCTGTGCAAGCGGACCAACGAGTCTAATATAGGCCAATTATTTCTAGAGATTCTAGAAAAGAACAGATTGTTGTTTTTGTATCATATAATTATTTTTTTTCTTTCTGACCACAATTCCGCTTGCCTTATGATGCGTAATTTGTCACGCCTTATGACCGTGTATTACCTTATGTATTGTTCCGAACGATGAATAGACGGGCACTCGGGCACTTTGTTTGATCGTGTGTCCATTGGCACGGTATAACAATAGGTCAATGACTCACCACGATACTGGCACGCTTCTGAAGTGTTAGTCATGTGTGGAGTCTTTGTGTGAGAGGAGGGGGTTTCGCCGGAATCGCTACACGGGCAAACACACGGCGAATAACGTCTATAATATAACGTCTACATGAAATAAATCTACATCGAAAAATCCCACCGCATCCTGGTAGTAGGCCCTATATTCCCTCATAAAATCCTCGATTTCTATCTAGTATCGACCGATAAAGAAAGAGCTTCGCCTTATCTCTCTAAGTGGCTCTATCGTTTCAACAATTATATTATAATCAATATTGTACCCCATGCTCGCAATACTTCTACTCAATAACACAATGTGCCACGTGATCTGAAAATCTAGTCCACATGAGGCTATGCATCTTTAATGTAGTCCATACGTCTCTACGACATATCACCTCTAATTTATAGGCCCTGGTTTATAACAATCGAAATGGTTAATAAAGCGTTTCAGTCTAAAATAATGATTTTAGAATTTGCTAAAAGTTATTTGTGCCTTACATTGGTTATGTTCTCTTTAGTTAAATATATACTGGCAGACTTTATCTTGGGTTAAAACATTGGGCCCCTAAAATACAATTGTCATCTGAATTTACGTAAACGTTTGTACATCTCAATGACCATTCTTTTTAATTGCACATGTATTAATTAGTGACAATAATCGGTTTATGCATATAATTTGTCGCCGAACAAAACGTGTAAAATGTATTTCTGAGCTTCATTTCTCGCTAATGAGTGTCACAATTTGCAAAATGCGTAGAATATAGTTGTTTTTATTGGACGAACAATGTACTGAGTGATTAAACCAGCAGATTGAGAGATCTGCTGGTTTTCATATTTCGCTTCTCAAAGTCTGACAATACCTTTAAACTTTAGGTTGTACGCAGACTCTCGCTCCGAGCGGATTTCATCACCCCCTCCCCACACATGAAACCCCTGTTTGATCGAAGCCTATTACACATAACAGCATATGAGCTGTCAATTTGGCAGATTTCTTTTATCATACTCTGGGCGAGTTAGTTTACCTTATACGAATTGAATGTGCTTGTTATGCTGGTATGCAAACACCACCTTTATTATTGCGTGTATACTGCTACATACCATCCAGTATAAGCTACGGTAATGTTGGTACATAGTGTCAATGTGCTGAATTTGATGCACATTTTACCACTGATATGCGTTTTGTGCGAATTTCCAGAAATGACAAGATATTTGCAGACGTATCACGTCCTTATTCAGTTATTGTCTGCATATATAACCCAATGGGATCACACCGAACTCGACACTGCGCTGCTACCGACATTCTCGAGCACCCATAGAGGGCGCGAGATAGCAACTCTGTGGGTTATGTCACTAGGAAAGGAAACTAGGAAAAGACAAACCAGGTAAATAACATACTGCGGGCTTAATGCAGTAGGAACTATATATCTTGTCATTGCTGGATAACGGCGTATAGCGTAAACGTGTTATAAAGACGTATTATAAAATTTTATTTATTTTCGCTTAATTTAATTAAATCGGTTTGTAATAATACAATAATTTAAACAACTATATATATCAAAAATCATCATTTATACTAATACTGTCAATGACCTCTATCAAATAAATACCAGGAAGATACGTTAACCGTATAGAGACTAGCATAAGGTACATAGGCCTACATAGTATACTAGCATGTTAGGCTATGATGAACTTTGTTCCTGCAGAGCGTGTTAAGACCCATTGGCGAACAACTTCCTCTATTATCGTAGTACTTATTTATTTCTCGCTAATTAGTATTTACAGAGGAAAATGAGTGATCTATGGAAAATTTGCAATGCCAACATATTGATTTAATTAATGAAACACATCGTTATTACAATATTTTTCCATGACTCACGTCTGACTTGAACTATGTTATAACATTTTGACTTACCGGTATGATATTTTGCGCCCGATGTGTATGCATGTGCAAAATATAGCAGCAAATAGTGCATAACCAGAAGAAAAAAAAAACGAATAAGTTTTGTGGTTCCGAGTTACTCAAATATTTGTTCAATAAAACGTTCAAAACATGGGAACAAAAACAATCTCTTATCCCCATGGCACACATGAAACTATGAAATATAAAATTGGTTTTGTTTACATTACTCTTCTTGCTATGAATACCAAAATCAATATAGGTATCTACACATCATGGTGCATCTACCAGTCCAATATGACATTGGTCCTGTTGAGTGTAGTTTTACCTCTTTTTGTCATCAGAAAGGGTTCCTTTTTCTCTGGGATTACTCTTTTATTAGAGCAAAATGTAAATTTGGACGATGACGTCATCACGGCGGGACAGCATCACTAAAATTGGTAGCTAAATATCTAAAAGGTCATGGTGTGGACATTTGTAAATGTTGTTACCGAAATGCTAATGCAGAAAACAACAGCTAATGTAGTAACAAACGTTAATGTAGCATCCTGCAACGCTTACCGGAATGTTAAACGCGGTGGAGCGGTGGAGTGTTCTATATTAACGGTTGTTACTATATTAGCTGTTGTTTTCTACATAAGCGGTTGTAACACATTATGGCTAAGTTGTTAGCTACCGTATATAGCGTGATGGGTATGGATTGCTGGTTGAGGACTGAACGGCGCAAAATTAGCGTGTATGTCAATGTGGAAGTTAAATGTGATAGGGTGTATTGAACCACCAGCAACATAAAACCTATCGTATAACGTTTTTATCTGATTATATCGTTCCTCCATCAGTCTTTGTCGTCGTTTCAGACGAATCTACCATTGTGCCCATATTGTCCCAGTCTATACCGTGGTGTAGGCCTATATTCCATGAAAGGAAACCATTGTCGCCAGTATATCCCCATCGTCATCGCCACCGTCCCCCTCCCCCAAAGAGAAAATCTTAACAGATTTTTAGCGTTATTTTTTTTTCGGAGCCTAACCTGGATCGGTTTAACGTATAACGTTAGGCCCAAACTTAACACTATGCCTAATCGGCATATTATACAACATTGAATCGCATGTTTATTTTACATTGTACAGAGTATCTTGGGTGGGACAACAAGAATTAACGATGCATCGTCTCCGATCAATTGTATATTAATGGTGCTTTCCTATCTAGAGGACAGTAATTACTGATGCAGCTGATCCTGCCACGGCAGTCACCGGGTGGCCACGGGCTAGCCACGGGCTGATATCGTTGGGGGTGTCGATATTATGGTGTAAAAAATATTTGGTATATTAATCGTAAGACAATACAGACGATTAGCCAAATATGTTCATATTTACATGATAATAAATGAAATAATTATTTAATTATGATACCCTTAACCTTACGGTCTGACCGTAGCCAGGTCCCAAGACCTGGGTCAGTCCAGATCTGGATATTAAGCTATATATATCCTGGTCTAACACTGGCGTCACCATTCAAATATTCCAGAGTAGGGGGAATGGGGCACAACATTTCAGTGGGGGCATCAGCAGATATATGCCAAATTATTTAATCAATATCACAATTCTCATTTGGGGGCATACGGGGTATACCAGAAATTGTTTGGGGCATTTGTTAACTCATCCCCCACCCGCAATGGCCTACGGTCCTTGCAAGTCTAAATGCATTGTCGGCGAGGCTTAATATAGGTATAAACGATACACTGTGTGTTTATGTGTGATATGTAAACACACGCACAAAGAACCAACCTTACCACATTTACGTTACTATGATAGTTACACCATAATGGTAACAAGCAGGGTATATGCTCATTAGTGCGACTACAGGGAGTCCTTAGTGCGCACCCCTGGTAGGAGATACAGCCGGCGATGCGTCCTTGCTGATACAAGATGTAGGTTAAATGATAAGTTCTCCCCCTGCTTGGTACGTTAGCTATCGTAAATGTGGCAGTGTAATAACGATTTAGTACTAATTTTAATAGCAGACGACAAATATATTCTTTGCTATAGGTCAATGAGTGACAAACACTTCCGCTATAAGACAGACGACTAATGAACCATCTTGATAATATTTTGTGAAGTTCCCGTCCTAAGGCATATGGGTGGTTTAGGTAGTTATAACTGTTCAATATGAGTTCGACATATTGGACTTGGTGGTATTACGGTTAAGCTATTTAATTCTTCTAAATTCCTTGGGATAATTATCGACTGCAGCATCTTTCTGGGCTGGAACATACCAAAATGTTAGCAATAAAGTTTCAAAAGGCGTTGGTATAACATTAATCGCTTCCGTACTATTGTTTCGACATGAATTCTCTTAACTCTTTATAACACGCTTATTCTCCCATACTTATGTAACTGTAATATTGTTTGGGGGAAGTACTTGTGCCTCCAGAATCCAACCTCTATATATTTGGCAGAAGAGATGTGTTCGTTTTATTTCCAACAAAGGTTATAACTATCACTCTATGCCTCTTTATGCCAATTTAAAAATTCTATAAGAAAATATCTATAAGATTTAAATCTTATCTTAAATACAATTATTCGTCTGTGGTATATTTTGATGAGATAATATAGCGATATATTGTATTTGCTTTCACAGACCTCTCATGATTGGCCGATACCCCATACGTAACAGCAAATGAGCTGACCAGTCTAGCAGATATCTAGTCTACTCGGGGATAGGAGTTGGTTACCAGTCCCATACATAACAGCAAATGGGCGGACGAGTCTAGCAGATATCAGTCAAGCAGAAGCATGCATTATTGACAAAGTTTACAAAATATTTTGGGGCCTGTATTGATTCATTGTAGGACATAGGTCTATGGAATATATATATTGACAGACACACTGGAATCAAGTGGATAAGTTTGCATGTGTGTATTTCTATTTACACCACGTTCTATTTCTATCTATTGGTATTTTTCCTTCTCAATAATCAAGAGTAAAAAAAATGAATAAGACAATACGAAAGCTAATTTCCAGGGTTTTTTTTTTCCGCCCGACGGAGTATTTCATTTATCGCGCCAATATCATATACGTAGATTCATAGGGTTCATTGAGCACAGTATAAATAAGATACATTTCAAATAAAACTACTGGAGGAGAAATTCAAATTATAGATTTTCTAATATAGAGACTATCATGTTTATTAAAATTTGTAAACAAAGTCACATTTACGTCATATTTTTAAGGTAAATAACTCTCGCCTTAAATGAATTTCACCACACTCACAGACGGCACTCACCGACAGATTACTAGCCTATTCAGGCATGTCAATTCGAAAGTTATTTTTACCTTTTAAGAAAAGGGTCGGCGAGACTGCGAGAGATGACGTTATTACAAGGGTTGGCTGTATTTTTCTTCGTATTTTATACATTGTGTTGTACTTTCCACCGTCTGATAATGTTGTACTCAATATTTCAGGTGAGGTTTTATCATGATGTTATGACGGATTCAAAATGAACAGCTGACTGCAGCTGGTTAGGCCTCGTCTGGAGTATGCTGTTCAGGCATGGATTCCTTATTATTCTAAGCCTGCTCAGACTTATGTTTCAGAATGCACAGAGAAGGGCTACATATAGGTTTAGTCAGTTCACTCAATGGACTATTAGATTATCATGATATCGAACTTTCATAATGGGAGGCGTACCAGGGGGCATTATCTCAAAATTCAAAACAAAAGAACCCTTGTAGGGTGGAGGCTAAAGGAAAAAACTTCTTTTGGCGGAGAGTGATTGTTGAATGGAATGATCTGCCTGAAACCATTGCTTTATTGAATTGTGTGAATTGGGTTTTAAGAATGTTGTTGATTTTTTATTTCGCTGTTTGTGAGAGAATTTAGAGTTTCTGTGGTACTTTTTAATTTTTATGAGGCCTTGTGTTCTTCTTGGTCCTTATTCTGCTCAACTGAATCTTACCCGCCTTTTCGGGCGCTTTTCCAAAAATGACAAGATAGTTTCCAGAATTGTCAATGCATTTTTTTTACAATATACATAGGTCCCCATGGGAGCACGTAGAGCTCCTGTAACATACTGCGTGCTTACGGCAATCTAGTTGCCAGACGTGTTATTTCCATTAGCTCATTATAGCTATTAAGTTTGACCATTCTTTTCTAAACCACTACAAGCGTCAATCTCGCAGTCTAGGGAATTATATTAAAGGTGATATGTCGTTTCACCTGCGCCTCGTTGAATGGAACATTCCATCTTTCAACTCATGAAATATTTGCACTATTGCACTTATAACCATTCATTA
>JAODFY010085764.1:0-11861 GCA_027580055.1 Paracaudina chilensis | reverse complement strand
ATTAGCAAATCAGATTATCTAAGTCATACTACTCCTATTTTTAAGAATTTAAGTATTTTAACAGTTTTTGACATATAGCAACTCCAGCTTGGAATCTTTGTTTTCAAATATCTTCATGAATTACTTCCACCTCCGTTTAAGTTTTTTTTTAAGTATCTACGTTTAAGTATCTCTTTTCTCCCAGGAGTCTTGAGTCATTGTTTTCTCAAGAACTCCTGGGGTGTCTTGACATTCCATAGCTGTATTTCATTGATAGGATCTGATTCCATCTCTTTCGGAAATAATGTTACATTTGCTTGCTTGTTTTCATAAATGTTATCGTTAACGAAAAATAGTGTGTACACATATATATATGGTACTTGCGAGTCGTGTGCCGAAAGTATGAAAAATTCTCACAGATGAACCCACGACCTCTATATATGTCCATAGGCTATCTACGAACTAGCTTATTGTGTGCCAGTTAGACCCACTGAGTCTCCCCAGCATGAAAAAAGAATGTGATGCTGTGATTTATATACTTTAATGTTTCACATGGTAAAAACTACAAATTATATTGTTTTGAGATCATGTGCAGTAGCGCTGCCATTAAAATTCTCAGCATTTTGGTTTGGATTATTAAAGGTGGGGATGCAAATTAGTAGCAAAACCTTCCAAAAAGTAACATTTTCATTTGGCTCAGTTGAACACTTTAGAAACTATGAATGAACACATTCCTGTTGTAGTAACTTCAAATGCAACTATTAACACCTCAGTTGGAAAGTTTACTAACATCTTCATTAAATTAGGAATCTGTGAGTTCTCGGTGTCACCGGAAACTCCTGTGAATTCGCTACATGCAACCCCACCTTTAACATCCTGCATCCAATAAAACTGTGTGCATAATAACAATAGAATATGTTCACTCAAATTTGAGGGCACTGTTCCAGAGGTTTCTCAACCACTTATGTGACTTGAACACAGAAATAGAACACGGAGAATGATGACAGTGTTATTGCCCACACACTTAACCGATTGAAGCAAGCCAAATGCGAGGGCGCTCTTGCTTATACAGCAAAATACTGCTAAGGCTGGTGCTTTACGTACATTCTTAACGTTTATAGTAAATGGGTATATTTTAATAGTTTTCCCAAAGAAAAACAAGCATATTCAACCAAAGTATTTCCAGTATTGCTGTTTGTAGTAAGTGTGATAACCTCCAATAATTAACAACTATTTTATAACAAATCTTGTTAAGTTATTGAAGTTTTCGCATTTATCACAGTATTTGTATTACGCGTAAAACGTTCTTGCCGTATCAACCTAGTGTTATTGGTGCTTCACTTTCCTTTGCTTGACGTCATTCTCCGTGTTTTAGTTCTGTGGACATGAATGTTATCAGCCATATTTAGTTTACAAAATACCTGTGAGGATCCTGACCATGACCCCTGACCTTTACCACATTTAGCATATTACTCCATCCATCCATACGAGCAGGAGCCCTTGGGAGATCATACAAGTATTGGCTGCAAGACATCAAAGGAGCTAGAGATCAATAAAACTCACTGGCAAAATTAAATTGTACATTAGTACATCAAGATGGAACTTGATGCAGTATTTTATTTAGAGCAAAATTTTATCCATCAGATTTTTCACCCGAGAAGCAGGTAGGCAATATATTTATGTCTTGGTTTTATATTTTTTTTCATCCACTTCATTTGAATCCATAAGTTAATTACAACAAGGGAATTAACTAATCAAATTATTGATCTAGAGTCAAGTTTCCTACAAACAAATTTACGGTAAATCCTACATTCTATCCTGAATTTTTATATATGTTGCCAAATGGCTATATTCTTTGTTCTTTTATCAATATTTGCTTGGGCGTCTCTACAGTTAGGGTAATTTGTTCATGTTTTTAATGCACTCCCCACCTGCAAGTACAATACTGTATATTACACTTGTCATTTCACGAAAAGACTTTTCACCGTTATTCAGAAGTTACAAGTTCCCCACTGCCTTGAAGCCCACAGTATTTTATTTGGTCATGTTTTGTCTTCACATTCCAAAGTGACCATATTAACCCAATTATGCTTGGTGCTTGAGAAAGTCGGCTAGCAGCACAGTGTCGACCTCAGCATGCTCCCATGCAGGCTACAGTAGCAGCAGTGTCAACCTCGGCGTGCTCCCATGCAGACCCACTGCAGAGAATAAGGCAGCGTCTAGAAATACGTTGTCACTTCAGATAATGCACCTGAAAAGGTCACCATCATCCAGAAATGACAAGATAGTTCCAGCTACATTAAGCTTGAATGATGTTAAATATCTGAACATAAACACGGTGTATTTTCAATTGGCAATAACCAATAAAAGTGGTAGCACCCTATGAAGTCATGTATATATGCAAATTTGATCCATTTGTGATGTAGCACCATACCTGTTAATATACAAGCAGAAAAAGGGCTTAAACATCTCTGCAAATTTCACCCACCTGGCAGTTGCACCTTTTGTTGTATTATTTAGCATGGTTTCTCGCTTTAATCCAGAATATGTATGGAATTATGTATGTATATATATATATGCATATATATATACACATATATATATATACATATATGTATGTATATATACATATACATATGTATGTATATATATATATATATATATATATATATGTATTTATGTATGTATATATATATATATATATATATATACATATGTATATGTATATATGTATATATATATATATAAATATATATATATTGATATTGATATGATATATGTAAATACTTTTATTGGGACTGGAGCAAATGGCAAAAGTCAATTGTTGGAAACTGTTAGTTGGCTCCTATAAGCTATAATAAAAAAAAAATCAATTCAATGAGGAAATTGTCAAGACAGGGTGGTTATTAAATTTCATGCAGGTCTCTGGAAACTATTACTCCTGTCAAAATTGGTTCCTTTAAATTCAAAGACAAAAATTAAAAAAACATCCCAAACAATGTTTTTGATGCTCTTTCCTCGGGTAATAACAGGCAGTTTGTTGATATGATTGGAGGATTTTTGAGTCGACATGAGTTAAGGCAGAGCAATATTTCTTACAAGCCCATTAAGTGAGATGCCAAAGTTCCTGGTGACTGGAAAACCGTGATGTAAACATCGTCGTTTCATATCGGGTGTTAAAAAAGGAGGTGAAAATGAACAAAAACCATAGAATATGAATATGACCATTGACGTTATGGATTAGCTAAATCCAACACAGGGACAAACATCCTAAAAACATTTCATTATATCAGGAAGCATTAATCAGACCTAGCTAGCATAAACCGACTAAAAAAAAAATATTTTTACAAAAAAATCATATCACAATTTTAGAGAGACCTTTCAGGAGATTGTTGGTGAAATTACTTGGTGAAAATTAAAGGTGGGGTTGCAAGTTAGCGAATTCACATGAGTTTCCGGTGACACTGAAAACTCACAGATTCCTAATTTAACAAAAATGTTAGTAAACTTTCTCACTGCGATGTTTATAGTTGCATTTGAAGTTTTGTTCATTCATAGTTTCAAAAGTGTTCAACTGAGCCAAATGAAAATCTTACTTTTTGGTAGGTTTTGCTATATATATTGCATTATTTAAATTTGATTGCATTATAATGTATAAAAAGAAGAACAACACAATTCATTTGCTATAACCTGAAGGCAAACAATGTGCAGTAGTTATTGCTATGGCAATGTTCTTTATATTAAAAGTCCATGGGCACATGAAGTCCATGGTTATAATAATAATAGGGATCATGCATGTACTCCTCATGGCCAACATGTATACCAAGTACAACATCATTCCAACTTGTCCTTCTTGAGATATATATCATGTTTACCAGCTCTTTACAGCGATAAAAGTCTAGCCCCGTCCATTCATAAATATCATGCCCATGTCTCAACCATCATCTGACATCACCATACCAAGTATGAAGATAATCAGACATGTGACTGCAAAGTTATTGACAACTTGATGTTAGGCCCAGTCCCATCATTAATATTCATCAAATGATCATCAAGAATTATATGGATCATGTACTCAATATGGCAGATTCAAAATATACAACAATCCAAATTGTCCTTCTTGACATGTTTACAAGCCCAGGCATCACACACACCTACACAGCTAGGTGTGCTTCACATTCACTCTGAGGACTTCATTGAGTTCCTTTAAAACAACCCTACCTTGACAATATTAGCCTAACCTTTGTTTCTCTTGTGAGGACCTGCTGTTACCATTGAATTTCCTTCTCATGGCCTGGGTTTCCTTTGCCCATGTCTTTAAACAGGTACGCACATATGCCAACTTGACTGCATAGGTTCTGATGTGCCGAACCAAACCCAAGAACTGCTTTTATAAATTAAATGACAACTATAATAACTAGTTTAAAAAAAAAACACCAGTGCTATAGAACATCAGTGACAAATATATCACTTTATATAACTAAAATTGTCTAAAAATACTAGCTTATTGAACTTCTGTGAGCCCCTACTATAATCCAGGGCATTCTGTGCTCTCCACGGTAGAAAAACATCTCTCGCAGAGCCTCACCCAATATCTAGAAATCGCTGACGTCATTTGGGAATACTTTTTGGACGGTTTAATGCTCAAGCCTCATAAAGCACACTCACGCGTCAATGACTCGACATCACAGTGTGACCGCATTGTCTCTAATTGAGTTAGCCAATTTGGGTACATGTGATCAATTTTCACAAATATTCCAAAGCAGTGATTGCCGTAGAGATAAAGAAGCCTCTTTTTGGCCGGCGTCTGACGTCAAGGATCCTACCTACCAGGAAATGTTATCCTCTTTGTAATACCTTTTATCCCTGTTGATAATATTCTTGACATAGTCACAAAGTATGGCACTGCAGAATGTTCACAAGTCTAAAAGTGATGGTAAATGTAAAACGTCGATAGACCTTAAGGCTTTATTATCAAGAGGGGAAATATGAATTGGCAGGCTGCAAGTTATAGAAATTGTTGGCACCTATATGCTGCAAGATAACAATTTATAAGGGGTGCACATATAAAAAAAATTGACTCTTTTATGTCTGAATGTATATAGTGTGAATTGTTTCTTGCTCAAAATGCATTTTAATAGTGCTATAGACCACATGACATCCTCATTTTCATTGCAAGATAGCAAACAACAAGATTGGTAAGACTAAAACATTCAGCCCTAATGATATGTTAGGCTGTATGAATAGTGTGTATTGTCATGCAATGTATCATAAGTAAAGGCTATACCTGCTGCCTAATAAAGAAAATAAATTAATATAATATTATATAACTTCTTTACTCATTAATTTGGGTCTATATGGCTGGTAAAATTCGCAAAATGTGGATGTTCCTGAAGATAATCTTTGGAATGAATGAATAAAATCACTACTGATGATAAGAATTCATATCTGCATGGTGCACCAAACTATATTAAGGTACATGTACATTTCTGGCCCCAACGTCAATTTCACAGACATTCCCCACCAAATTGATTGGTTGAATCCCCATACATAACAGCAAATGAGCTGACCAGTCTAGCAGATTGCTAGTCTACTCAGGGGCCAGGGTTGTTTGCCTTTATGGCAAAGCAATGGGGTGGTTTCTTTCATTTCATGCATTCGTCTTCACAATTCACTTGAAGCAGGATTCAGATTCTATTAAACCAAATGAGATCAATATATCTCAATCAATATTTCACAACATTAAAATGCTATAAAATTATTGAAAATTTAGTAGATGAAATGTATGTTCAGTTCTGGTCAGAGGCACACCTACTGTAGGCTAGCATGCAAATTTGAAATTTAACAATCTGATGATAATCATTATAAATATATCCAATAAAATTGGGAATTATTAAGAATTCACCAAATTTGATCTGAAAAACAATTAGTGCATTATATATCATGTAGAAAATTAAGAGGTCTTTTTAATAAGTCCTGTTCCAAGTTGCTCTACTTAATATTCCGCGATAAAAATGGTATATTTATGCCAAGCATGACATTTATCTATTATGTCTTTGTTGCATTATCATGTTATTAAACTCTCCTCATTGAATTAGCTACAAACTACGCTCGCCAACTTGCCATCGAAATGAAAATTTTTGTTACTAGAGACCCAAAAAAATACCAATACAAAGATTGCCAACTTGGCGAGTGACTTAAACATGATGACACAAACTAACTAACACAAACTTTAACAAGGCTATACACTTTATGAAATGTGTCTATCCTAATCGTAGCCTAGCCTATGAATCAAAATAGGTCTAGTCTAAACGTAAACTTATATCTCTTACAAATTTGTTTCAAAATTCCCTTGGAATTATTTCCATAGTAATGCTGTTATTTGTCTTGAAAAATATATACAAAACAGCACTGACCTATGTAAGGGTTACATGTATATTGCCAAATATGAACGTATCTAATGTTATGGAAGGATCCTAAGCTAAAGCAGACACAATATTGTGACATGTATGCATGTTTTATGTACAGTGGTTGTACCTTGAGTCGGTCAGTATATTAAATGGCGCCAGTACATGCAGAATGTATGTTGTATCCTCAAATTATTCAGCATCTAATAACTAATGGTATGATTTTGATGCTTGCAGCAAGTCTGTTTCGACCAACTTCCATGGATAAATACTATGTGGAATTTATTGGCTATGTACAATCAGTACAGAAGTATCATTTTGTGCATGCAGATTTTAGCAAGTTACACAACCATGTGAATTTGGGAAGGAGTTTCATTGATTTAAAAATTATAAATGTTTGGGATTTAAACCTGAATGGATTTTTAACAAATAATTTAAACATGCGATAGGATATATGGATTTGACAAGTTCCTGATGGAATGACTCATTCTCTGGTAACATTTTGAATAAAGTGTGTATGTACATATTACTGGCGGGCAATTATGTTGTTTCGCAGAGGTATATACTAGTGGTCGGCCAAAACAGCCGTGGGTATGCTGCTAAGAGTCAGACATTGTTAGAGAATTGGTAGGCCAAAACAAGGTGGAAAAAACAAGTTTATTTTATTATTATCGTTTGTCAAATTTAATAGTGCAAGTTTTGTGTGACAAAAATAAATGGGACCAAAGCATCTTTCCCCTCCCCCTCCCCCACTCCCCATATCAATGTTGAAGAAATATTTCTTGAGAGCCCGGGGATGGGGAGTTTGGGAGTGCAATGTTTGGAATACAGGCACTGCTACTTTTTTGTTGAAGATTGTCTTCGCGCCTGTACACATGTGGTGGAGATGTACACCAACACAAATTTAATATTCATTGGAGGTGGGCAAGTAATCCACGCGGTCAGCAGTCACTTTGAGTTTCTTATTCATAAGGATTATCAAAAGCCATAAGAGGTGTAATATAGTGAAACAGCAGTTCACCACTTAAAGACTAGCTACCATTATTTGTTACAAAAATGTGGTTAAACACACATTTGTCACAGTCAACAAAAATAGATGGGACAAAAGCCCCATCTCCCCAATAATGAATGAGGGAAGTGGGGAGCTGAGGAGTTTTGAGAGACAGGTACTCCTACTAAACTCAAAATATGTCCCATCATTTTTGTAAAAGATTGAAGATTTCTTGTCTGTAATGTTTCTAACAAACTAATGAATTTTCAAAAGGTTTAAAAAATTTGAAATTAAAAAAAAAACTTTCTTTGGGAATCATAAAAAAACTGAACTTCTCAATCAAAGTAGGTCAGAAGTCAAACTCAACTACATCATTTGAAATACACTGGCAGCAAAACCATTGGATAATTAAATACCAAAATAACCTTTTATTTAATATCCCAGAAATGATATTGATCGAATAGACATCAACACCCACACGTTTCAAAATCAATGAAGGGGAGAAAATAAAAAAAATAAAAAATCATTTTTAGTATCAAGAGAGCAAATTTAATTAAAAATTGTAACTGCCAACTTTTATGATAAGCAGGGTTGATCTGAGGTCACTCGGTCCATGCAAATATGACTACAGCACAGAGATGGCAACACAGAGGTTGAAAACATTCAAAACACAATTTCTGGCAAAGATTATATTGATTTTTACATCCACATTCCATTGTTCTGCACAGAGTAATACCATTAACAAGGTGTCATCAGCTACAGTACATTCATCATATCAGCACTGTATCTATCTACCTACCTAATACTAGCTGTTTCAAGTTGATTTTTAAATTTTCTCCTCCAAGAGATGCAAGCTCACATCTTTATTCAATAAGTGAAGATACCATTGCTCGGTTCGCAATTTGCTTCTAGAGATACATTTCTTTGTTAAACATTCACACAAATTTATGCATAATCATTTGGCAGAAGCTCTTAGGGGAACATTTGACGGTATCTCATTCCCAACCGATCAATATTCTTCATAAAAAACCATGACCACCAGAGCTGTCCATGACCATAATAGGGAAAAAAAGACACCAATGCAGTTTGATCTTCCCAAGGAGGATAACAAAATAACGACAGTAAAGCTCTTTGAAAAAAATTTGGAATGCCAATTTACAGCAGGGAGTGCTGCTCCTTGTGTATTAACATATACACGATCCCAGACTACTCATTCCAACGTCGCAGGTGAACAAACTTTCAGTCACAGGGAGAGTGGAATGGAAGTAAACAACAGTAACTCTTCATCCCCGACCGACCCAATTACATGAATGTTGTGCTTTAGTATTCGCTACCAATTTCTCACAGAAAACTGTTAAGCTCCTCCTGTCCGAATGATTTAGAGCGGGTTAACAATTATTGACGTCACATGAGTGGCCTTCCTTATAAAAGGATGAGTATTTTCTTTATTCTTTTCTTGCTCGTGGGTATTATTACAAGGCTCATTGGCACCAATTCCCAGGGCACGTGTTTGATCTAATTAATTGCTGTAAACCATAGACACAGCTGTAAATTCAGAACTGGGTTTGTTGTTTTCTTACAGATTAGACAGAGGGTATCAAACAGCAAATTTAGAAGAAATAAATAGCGTTTAAACAAATGTGAGTCACTGAACTGTTTGATATTTGTAAGTCAGATGAATTAAACAATTCCCTTTGAGAGGCAATTTATGCAGCCACATGTTGGCAGAGACTGTTAAGGAAACATAATTGAGAGGACTTTAAAATCAATCCCATATATAAAGTTGAGTGGCTTGAAAGAGAACGAACAGATCTATGACACAGCTGTTCAATTGTACAAGACATGGACAAAGATTTTTTTTTTTTAAATCATAATTTTTTATCCCAAATTTAAAATGTGCAAATGGTAATGAATATTAGAATTGATCTTTTCTGATTCGTAAAGTGATTAATGTTGAGTCCAACTAAATTCTTCTTTCCCCAAGTTGATTAATGATTGGTTCCCGTATCAATGTCAGTCAGTTCATCTTATCCCCGGCATAGTGAACAACACACCCAGCCAAGGATGGTGATGTATCATTTAACTGCTTTACAGACATGGTGTATTACAAAAGTACAAGTTCTTTCAAACATAATTCAGCTTGGTAATTGGAATATAGAATGGCTTTTTCATCTAAGAGAGTACAGCATTAAACCTCTGATTTCATTAAGTTGTATTCCACCAGGGCTATAATTATTGGAAACTTGGATTTTTCTAACAGGCCTGTTTGGGTCTTATTATATTAAAGGGATGTGGAGAATGATACATTATTTAATTAATACAAAATTAACTGTTATTTTTTCCACTTTCATTATAAGCTAGTTTGGAGATAGCCTGTGGATGTTATATGTATGGAGGTCACGGGTTCATCTGTGAGAATTTGTCCTAGTTTCAGCACAAGAATCGCAAGTACCATATATGTGTACATACTATTTTACGTTAACGATGACATTTACAAAAGCAAGCAAACAAATGTAACATTATTTCCTAGAATAAACAATAGTGTTTATAGTTTTAAAAAAAACATTGTCTAGCACTAACAGAATTTTCTTTCAAATTCCAATAAATTAATTTACCTGTTAATTAAGTTACCTGATAAAGAATTTCATATGTCTGAAATGTTTCCAAAAATTACAAAAATAGTGGAATAAAAGAGACCAACATTGCAATAAGTTTGTTTACACTGTGTTTGTTATAGGTACAGGTAAGGAGCAGCATGTCGTTGATGGCCAAATTGTGTTTTTTTATCACAAACTTTGTTTGGCAGTATATCATCGAGCATGCGCAAATTGTATCTATGAACTAGCCTATTGTTAACAGTGAGCACAGAATCACAAATCACTCGCAGCACAAACATTCTTTTTTAAAGTTTGTGTTCCTCCTCTCCAGTAAATTCATTTACGTAATGCAGTTGCATGCCCTTTTGCTAGTACTGCAGCTAGGCAGTCATCACAATACATCTTGTCATTTCGATATTCCAACCAGGGGAAAGTTTTTTTAGAGGTTTTTCCCCTATCGCCATGCAGCCATGCATACAAAATTCAATGTACGTATGCATCATTCAGTATAATTAATGGCTATATGCATAATTAAATGGCTACATGCATAGAACAATACATAACTAGATGAATGTATGATGGTAATCCTCCACAAATAGCCCATTATTCACTTAGTTTAACATGGCCAGTGCTACTATATGACCTTTTAACAGAATTATCTGGTGCAAAATTTGGGAAACTTTTCCTAGTAGGCCTATGATAAAGGTGCATCACTTCACTCAAGCCTATGGGAAAGGTGCATCACTTCACTAATAGTGAAGGTACCTGTGGGGAAGATGCATCACTTCACTCAAGCCTATGGGGAAGGTGCATCACTTCACTAATAGTGAAGGTACATCACTATGGGGCCTGTGGGGAAGATGCATCACTTCACTCAAGCCTATGGGGAAGGTGCATCACTTCACTCAAGCCTATGGGGAAGGTGCATCACTTCACTAATTGACCTATGGTGAAGATGCACTACTTGATAGATAATTTCAATCATACATTTTAGTGCCACATTGATGAGAATATAAGTAACCGCGATTGATAAATGCTACCACCCAAGACAATACACCAAAGTGACATGGTCACAGGTGAAGTGTTCGCAAGATATTTTCCTGACAGTCCTGCCTGATAACACGCAGAGTTGAAATTGAGATAAGAAGGTCAAGGCATATTGGACTGGCCGATATTATTTTAATCATGGCATTAACTGGAAATGCCCGCCTGCTCTAAGTATAATTAGTGTCATGAAGAGTTATTTAATTCAAAGGAACTTTGAAATGCCCAGTTAAAATGAGTTTCTGTGACGGTTATTATATTGATTAGGACAAGTTATGGTTTACATTATCAATACAATAAAGAAATACAGGCATGCTGTGCAGTGTAAAGAAATGTTGTTTGACTATATAAAAAAGGGAATGAATTTTAATGATTTTGTCAATTTTCCTGCATAAGGCCAGAACGTGTTTTGTTACTTGTCAATTTGTCATACATCATCATATTATATAATAACCCTAGTCATTATGAGATGCTTTATATCCAAGACTGCATTGAAAAATCAGAATTACCCTTTTGTGAGGCAAAAATGCATGCATGTATTATTGCATTCATATGAGGGTAGCTGCATTGCATAATTTTCTTATGCCTCTCTTTAGCTATCTTTGACTTAATTATCCCAAATTATGTTAATATTGCAGGTGCAATTACACTGCTATTTGCTGCTTAGTGTATGGTGGTTGCTCCCTCCCATCCACACAAACCACCTGTGGTTGATCCCTCCCACCAACACAAGAAAAAACACAGGTGGTTGAACCCTCCCACCCACACAAGAAAAAACACAGGTGGTTGAACCCTCCCACCCACACAAGAAAAAACACAGGTGGTTGCACCCTCCCACCCACA
>JAODFY010085653.1:0-11862 GCA_027580055.1 Paracaudina chilensis | reverse complement strand
GAAGGGTGCACAGACATAAGAGGATGTATTAGCCTGATATTCGCAGCATTGTAATCGCCGAGACTGCGTCTTTAACTTCCGGGATACCAAATAGTTTTGCTCAGCAACCAATGCGAGATTGAGATGGATAAACGCAAATTTACGTTGGGAAATCTTGGATGGTGTTACTATTAGGCTTCGATGCTGCGGTTTTCTACCTATTCAGTGTTCCCTAAAGATATATTTTGTGTGTGATCATTATTCCAGCAGTCAAGCGACGTTTCGTTGTTTAATGCATGTTAGTTAGGTTATTAATCAACGTTAAAGTTTCGATAATATTTGTAATCAGCTAGGCCTAGGCCTATCCTAACGTTTAAACGTAGGACTAGGCTAGGCCAGGAAGCGCTGCAGACCCTGCTCGGCTAGGCTAGTATCGTTAGGTGTCAATTTGCGCACCTCATCAATTATATGGCTGGTAACATTCAAATTAGGAAATTCATATAAAAGCAAAGAAAATAGCATCTTTTAGACTGGGCCTAGTTATGTTTTATATAATTTGATATTATTGTATAGGTCCTAGGCCTAGGAGTAGGACTGTTGAACAGTTTAAGACATGGATATTTGGGTGCCCTAACGTTAGGCTGAATACCCCAGCACCCCACAAATTTAGTGAGGGGGGTTTTGGTCCCCCAAAATGTTTAATTCACAAAAAATATCACTATTTAGCATAATAGCAATTCTAATAACAATTTAGGAATAACAAGTTTCACCACAATATATCATTGCTAGGCTATTGAAAGGATGTAGGCCCTAACGCCTCACAGCTTCAGTACATCCTGCTCCCAGCCCCATGCTAGAAAAAAAATGTATGCAATAAAATCCCAAATTTTTCATTCAATTTTAATTTCAGCATTTAAGATGAGTGAACAACTGAAGTACGTCGTTGAGCAGCTAAACAAAGAACCATTCAAACGAAACTACAACCTCATCAGCTTTGACTCACTGGAACCATTACATCTGCTACAAGTTCTCAATGATGTTTTGTCGGAAGTCAATCCACAGGTTTGTCAAAACTCATCTAGGCCTATATTCAATCCAGATTGCACCTAGAACTTGCTGGGTAAATTGGACCCTCTGAACCCTTCCCTGTCTGCTAAATATTCAAGAATGTTGTATTTAAAGCAAAATGACAGTTTTACTGATTTTCTATTTATGTCTTCCCACCTTTCAAAATTTAGTTTTTCATACAAATAATGAACATTACCAATACTGTACTGGTAGTCACAATTTCATTATTAAGTATTCGACCAGTTGAGTCGTAAAGTCAAGCTCCTCTTCGAATTCCCACCTCACAACCCATGTTCACCCGTTCTGAGCTAAATGGAATGGCCCATGATGTCGTGTTTATGTAAACACAAGACAAATGGACTGCAGCATTAATAGTAAGGGATAACATTTTTAGGCTGTAACCTGTGTTCATCTATAAAATGGAATGGCCCATGATGTTGTGTTCATGTAAACACAAGACAAATGGACTGCAGCATTAGCCCAAAATAAGAAGTAACAAAACTCACAAATAGATTTGCTTAGGGAATAGGCTGATATAAGCTGTGTTTGTTAAAAATGGATCATTATGATTTTTATTTTTTCAGCATAAGCTTGACATCAGGGAGGAGAGTGCAGACCAGACTGCTCTGCGGATGCTCATTGAGCTGAAAGTCCTGAAATATAAACCAACCGAAGACCCGTAAGTTTTGTAGCCCGTAATATGTATATAATGTGGTCTTCGCTATGAAGGCCAGCAGAGTGGCATGTAATCTAGGACGGGAGTACCACTCTCAGTGTGTGCTTGGTGTGTGAATGTGTTTTGCAGCAGGTCCGAGGACTTGAACTAAGGAATTTTAGGTCCTTGGAAGAAGAGTTCAATAGGAAAAAAATGTCCTTGGATGTTCCAACAATGGTTAGGGTATTGTCCAGTTTAGGGTAAGGACAAAGGAAATTTAAATGGAGTCCTCGGATTCTATGTAAAACCCACCCGTGTCTGTGTCTGTGTATGTTTTGTGCCTGTTACAAAATACAAAACCTGGCCTTTATATACAAATGGAAAAAAAAAAAAATTAGTAGCACACACAATATAACTCAACCCAATCCATCAGTTTATTCATATTTTCATATTCTTTGGAAACATTTTTTAAGCTTAGTTAATTTTTGGCTCACCAATCTTTACTATTTGTTACTAAATGAATGATCAGCGTGCGCCAGGTTAATAAATCCATCATTAGATCGACAGCATCTGATCTTTACTATCCTTTGACACATTCTATACCAGGAGCACTTTTCGTCAAGGTCTCGTGTCTGCCATCAAACCGGTGATCTACCCGATCTTAGTATGGCTGTTTCAAAAAATGACAGAGCTCAAAAAGAGAGCCTACTTGGGCCGATTTCTGGTCAAGTTGGACGTCCCCCCGGATATATTGCAGGATGAGCAAGTGGCTGATGCTTATGCTCAGGTAAGCGACTATGGTCGGTGCAAAAATTTGGGTACTAATTGCCTTTGCTACAATCTATATCGAGACATTCTTTATTCACATTAATGTCATAGTTTGGACAATTGCTAATCTTTATTATAAGGAAATTTTGTTTGAGGTTCAAGACAGCATCACACTTATACTATGATTTTTTTTTTTATTGTGAAACACTAGTACCTTTCCTATTAAGGAAATAGATAGTTGAGATAATTTTTAAAATTGTACCCTCTGAATTTTTAGTATGAAGAGCTGGTGGAAAATTTCAAGATTCTCCACAAGGAATCTGAGAGTTTGAAGACTTCCGGATTCTCGGCTTCGGATATCAGGAAAGATATCGACCATATGATCGAAGAGAAACAACAGGTGTCCAAAAGGATTGAGAGGCTGAAGAAAAGGGTGAGTGATCTGCTTCTGTTAGAGGAGACCAAATCTCCTCTATCAGAATGATAAATATTCTCACTTGGTCTTTTTTCAAGTTTAATCCTGACAAGACCAATGTGTAAAATTCTGTAGCTAAGTGCCCAAATGGCCTCTCATGTATTTCCCATTGGCTTGTGTCCTTCTGTCTGTCCATATATCAGAAATTAAATTCATTCATAAATTTGTAGTTTGTAGACTGTAAGCTCAGCTTGTGTTTCCAACAATGACCATGAATTGTGGATTACCCCCTTCCTGTCAAAAGATGGGAGTTATCCTCTTACCCCCCTTCCTGTCAAAAGGGGGGGGGTAATCCTCTTACCCTCCCCCAGCAGTCCCTAGTTCATTCCTTTCACTATCTCTGCAGGTGGAAACAGTCCCCAAACACGAGGAGATGCTGGAGGTTGCAAGAAATTTCCGCAAGGAACAAGAGAACCAGCAGTCCCTGCTACAACAGAAACAGGAGCAGAAAAACCAGGTATAAAATAATTGTGTCAAATATCCACTGGAATCCCTTTATTTTTGTTGTTTTTGAATTACTGTTACTTCCAAGCATTATGATATTCTTGTAAGAAGAAGGAAGATATTCAGATTTTAGTGTTTGAAAGTTATAAAAAAAAATTGGCCAAGAAATCATTTCCAACTATCAAACAGAATATATTCTAAGATCATACTGACCTTATAAAACTCTCCATGGACTAGCACCACAATGCATGAGTGAATGATCACTCACTGGCAAGATCAACCACCATGTGATCACTCCAGTGACCAAATCAACAACTCCTTCATGCACCTAAATGGAGGCTCAACTCATTCGGCAGACGATTCTTTTTGAATGCTGATCCTACCCTGTGGAACTCACTTCCTATGTTCATCAAGTCATCACTCCACTTTAACATTCTCAAGAACAGGCTCAAAATATATTTTCCAATTGCTTATCCATGAGCATGAGCGCCACTGAGCATTGGAATTCCCTTTTAGATATCGGCACGTTATGAATTGTTATTTATTTATTATTATTACAGCTGTTTATTTCTAAAGCTACAGCTGTTTATTTCTAAAGGCATTATATCTTAAAACTGATGTTTATGCAACACAAAAAACTGATGTTTATGCAACTCAAAAAACTGATGTTTATGCAACACAAAAAAAGTAATGAAGGTAAAAAGTAAGTAATTTTCGATCACTAAAGATGAAAATGTTCTTTTGTGACACATATTGAAGGGGGCCAGTCTGTGAGGTAGTATGTAACTATTTTGCACACTCTGAATTATGCTAGATTGATCGAGAATGCTAATTGTGTTAATGATGGGGTAAGTATAGTCAGTTGCATACTACAATGATATTGTGTGCTATGGTGATATTTATAAAAAAAATTGTTGGGGTATGGTCCACTATCACACACAGATTATTAGTTTTCTGAAAGAAAAAATAATTTGTCATTAAGTGGGACAATGGGAAAAAGCTCTATTCTATTGTTGTGGATTAAAGGATTATTATTATTGTAGATAATTTTTTATGGATCCCATTCTCTTTCGTTGATTAGTTTCACCACGCAGAGCAGAAATTGCAACGAATGACGAAGCAGCTACAAGACCTGAAACAGTCTACTGTAGGAGCAACAGCAGAAGGTACATTCAGAGACCTCAACTATCCTTTACAGGGTGTCTCCTCCATTGGATCGTAAACAAATTTGAATGGATTGCAGATGAAAACAAAAACCTTCACCTTCACCTAGTCAAGAACGGTTTGCAAATTGGCGGGCAGGTGGGTTGAGAGGGCAGAGGGGCAGGGCAGACAAACTGACAGACATATCGCAGTATCATACATGAGATGAGTTGGTGTTAGATTGTAGTATTACGATGTAATTGTCTGCATTGTGAATCACTTGAAAACACATAAACATTTATAAAGGTAAACCTCCCATGATGCTAGAAATCTGGGAGATAGGTCAGCTCATTGGTTGATATGTATGGGGCTTCGACCAATCACAATTCTTATGGTGATGGCAATGAAACTCATTTTGTGGTAGGAGTCTACAGCCTTTTTACACAACGTTTAGTTCAATCGTAGCCTTTCTCTGTTATGCTGCCTCCATCACGATTTACTCGTTATTTTCGAAGGGCTCGTCAAGAAGCTTTCAGAAGAGAATGAAGTGAACAAGTATCTATGCGAAGAGAAGATTCCCAAAGAGATTGAAACACTCCAGGCTGCTTGCCAGAACCTGGAAAACGTCATGAGCATACCGGCGATGGGCCAGTCAGACTTGGACGAAATTCACGACAAAGTAAGTCGGGGGAAAGTGTTGTCAGGTTTAGTTGGGTTGAGCGTGTAGAGAATTCATGTGTCATGTAAACCCACGGATTCAATGGTAAAATGTTCTTACTGTAGTCTCTCTAAGAGGTGGCCTTAGGTCTGGTAATCCCGACCTGCTCCTCATTAAAGGCGGGATTCTAGATTGATGACTAAACCTACAGTGGGCAGGCTTTCATCATTTATGCTCCACTGGTGACTATTAGTCCGGAAGTTTCAACTGTTTTACAAGAAAATTTAAAATCACATCTTTTTAGTAAACAGTGTAAAAGATTTTTAGTCAAGTATTTTAGTTAATTATGAATGATTTCAGAATATTTTTATGAATTTCCATTGTTGTACATTTCACTTTTATTGCATTTGATCAATTTTTTTTTTAATAGGTTTAGTGTAGTTTTTTAGTAATGTTTCCTTTTTTCTGTGAAGCGGTATGTGACGCAGTGAACAACATGGAAAAATATTTTATTAATATTATTGCAATAAAATTGATGCATATATTTATAAAACAATGAACTCTTCATTAATTGTAAAATATGTAACCTTCATAAATAATATTCACAGTGACCGAAAACCTAAAAAAAATATTAGGGTTAAAGAAGTAGATCATCATTAAGTTTGTGTGAGAAATCATTTGTCAAATTTTGTTTCATTTACACAGTTAACAAGTTTGTTATCATTTAGCAATCGATATCCAAAATAGAAACCTTGGCATTTGGTGAAATCTGTGGCCACTTGGCGAGTGGTAACACTGGCTGCTAAAACACACCCATCAAAGATTTGTCTCATCTTCAACAGATCAGCAGTTGCAATGCGGAAACCAACGCTCTGATAGAGAAGCGCATGATGAGGAACGACCCGATCGACGATAAACTGTCGCTGTTCCGCCAGCAAGCTGTCATCATCGCCGGCAAGAAGGCGACCGCCGCGGAGGCCCTGAAGGAGGCCAAGGACGAGCTGCTGCAGTGCCAGCAGGAGCTGCAGGAGAAACGAGAGGCGGCGAAAAACCTCGGGTCGGAGGAAATCCTCAAAGGAGACGATGTGAGGAAGTCCCCCTTGTAAATTTAGGGTTAAGGGGACGGGAGAGACATACTGGGTCACATGACTTGAAGGTGATGATGTGATGAGATCAGGGGTAGCAGTGACACAAATACTTGGTTGTGACATTCAGAGAGTGCGATGTAGGGAAACCCGTCGCAAATGTGGGGTTAAGTGCATAGGAGAGACATGTACTGGGTCACATGACTGGAAGGAGATGATGTGATGAGACAAGGGGTAGCGGTGACAAATACTGGGTTGTGACATTTACAGGGTGTGATGTAGGGAAACCCCTCGCGGTTAAGGGCATAGGAGAGACATGTACTGGGTCACATCACTCAAAGGAGATGATGTGAGGAGACCCATTTGGGCATGGGTAGGGTTGAGGGTGTTGTTATTGGGCTATGAGCGAGAAGCAACCAAAATAAATTATTTGTTGTCATATGTTTTTATAGTTTTTTAATTGCTTAAACTATTTTTCCCCCATTAACTTTGACTTTTATTTTATAATATAATTTACTGTTGTTAATCCTCAGTTTAAAGCCTTTGTCAACAAGCTGCGGGGGAAGAGCAGCACGTACAAGAAAAAGCGACAAGACCTCGCGGAATTAAGATCAGAGTATGGGGTCCTGACGAGAACGGAAGAAGTTCTACGACAGAGAGATGAAGAGATTCAGGAACAACTGGTAAGATGTTTTTTTTTTCTTGAACTCTATGGGGGATGGGGGGGGGGGGGGAGGCCCAATACTTAAGCAGGGGGGATTAGAAAATATAAGAATATTTTTACCAATATCACAAATCTCATTTTGGGGGCACAAACAATTTTGAGGGGGCACATACCCTTTATCCCTGCCCCATCCCCTTTATCCCAGCCCCATTGCCTTTATACCTGCCCCATGCCATGGCATATTTTCCAACCATCCAGTCACATGTTAAGATGATATTAGTTTTACATTGGCACATTGATAAGAACCTTTGCTTCCAGTTGCTACATTAGCATGTTAAATATCAACATTTCTTTGATTTACAGTCGACATTAGAAGCCAAGAAGGGTGTCTCCGGCTACCATGACACCCAGGAGGAACTGGAGAAGGTCTCGGCCATCAAGAGTGAACTAGATGATGTGAAGGGGAGGACCCTGGATGACATGTCTGAAATGGTACGGTCATCTTGACAAGAATTAACATGATCAGTGGCAAGGAGGTACCCACTGTCAAAAACATACATAAACGAGTGCTATTAATTGTCGAACTACATCGTTTTTAAAAGTAGCAAGTGCTTTTGCCGATATGGTTAGAAAACAATTTAACCTAGTTATGTTACTGGTGAGAATTTGCTAATCTCACTTATTTTATAAGAATTTTACCAGACATGAGGGAATGAGATAGGACACCACTCTTTGGTTACGTTGCTTGAGGCTGAGTAAGTCATCAAGATGGTTTGTGCGTATATACGTTTGCAGGTGTTTTTATGTATGTGTGTATGTGACTGAGGTTGAACATATCTCAAAAATCATCAGGACATACTGTGTTATACTTGTCAGTTAGGTGCCCCATAATAAGTAGATGTGCCCTGTTATTTTGGTACCGACATCGTTACTATTAATGACGTTAATAGTAAGAGATTTAACGTAAATTGTGAAATTTTGGTATCTTTGCAGCCATAATCAAATCATCTTCATGCTTTATGGTTGTGTTAATGATATTGTGTGCTGAAATTTAATCACATTTATATTCATGAGTGGGCAGGTCTCAAATTGGATCAGCCCAATATTGACAGACAGATGCCCCATGATGTATCTTATAGTTTTTGGTTCTGCTGCCAGAGGCAGGTACCTATGCGGGTCATGTTGGCATGCGTATGTGTGTGTATGTGTGTGTGTGTTGGCAGGGTATTCAGTCTGAGGAACCAGACAAAGGAATTTCAGGTCCTCAGGAATTAATTCAATAGAAACAGTAGTTCAAACAAGGGTTATGGTATTTACAAGTTTAGGGTCTATTTGGTTAGGATAAAGGAAATTTTCAATGCGTTCCTCAGGTTGAATGTCATACAAACGTATGTGTGTGCATGTGTGACACTTCTTGCAAATACGATATCTCAACAACATGTTGGATCAATGTCATATGTGACAGGTAGATGCCCCATTATGAGTAGATGTGCCCTATTGTTTTTGTTGTCCATGACATGAATATTAATGAGTGTGCAGGCAGGACCTACAGTAAAAGTTAGAAAAGTCAATTTAACAAGCAGATATAGTGATGTTAGATGATATGAGGTACATTGCCACATTGAAATTTCACCTCATTAATATTCATATAATATAGGAATATAATATAGTATATATATATGAAAAATCAGAAACAGTATATTGAATTCATATAATATTGAACTCATGTAATATTGAACTGGTAGATGTCTCACAATGACTGGATGCACTCTACATTTGTTGTTGTCCATGACATGAATATTAATGAGTGGGCAGCACTTAAAATAAAAAAAGGAAAAATGTCAATATCTTCACTTTCAGCTTCATTCTTGGTATGGTGATATTAGATGATAAGAGGTGTACATTGTCACATTACAATGGAATATGTCACCTGTTTCAAGTGTTATGGTATGTCATATAGGGCAATATAATTTCACCAATGGCATTGGAACCACTAAACCTTTTGGTTTTCTGGTTTCATAGGGCTTTAATAAAATTTAAAAAAATCTTAAATGTCAATGCCTTGCGTGAATAATTGTTCAATCCTCTTCTTGTTTGATATGGCTGTGTTAGTTTAAACATCACTGAAAACTTAACATCACTGAAACATCTTAACATCACTGAAACATCTTAACATCACTGAACTCAACATCACTGAAAATCACTTAACATCACTGAAAATAGCATGTAAACATGATAATTCGAGAACAATGTTTTACTTGATTGCTAACAAGTAGCAGCAACCAACACATGCCTTTATGACTCCTTGTCATTCCTGCAACTTTTGTGTAATCTGCTTTTTTTTCCTTTACTAATACAGGTGATGAAGTTGAATGCATCCATTGCTAACAAGAAGACCTCCCTGGCACCCATCATCAAAGAGCTACGGCCACTGAGAGAAAAACACAAGGAGCTCCAGACGGAGTATGATGACAAGAAGACTGGGTACAATACCATCAGCGCTGGACTAGAAAGCAACCGCTCCAAACTCGAACAGGTGAGTTTGAAATCCTTAGTATGGTTGTGGTGGTCAAGTGGCTTGTAATCAGGTTGCTCCAGGCCGTTGGTGATTGACTGCCCCTCCCCTACCCCCCACGACGTATATTAATGGTGACCTACGAGGTAACCCAAATAGCTTGAATGCCATTTTGTGGCCCCTGCTAATAAGGTAATTTCCCCCAGAGAATGGAGATGATGTGCAGTGTTGGTGGGTAAATGGGGACCTGCTGTATATCGAAGAGAGTGATTGCTGGATCATTTACCCCAGAAATTGGAGCTTACATTCTTGCTAATGATCATGTTACGATTTGCAAAAAAGGTTCTCTTGCATGGCGAACTATGTTGTAAAAAACTTGCGATGAAAGAAAAAGTTGTATTTTGCCATTTCAAAATGTGAGGGCACCCTTCAATCCTCATTCCGTTTGGTTTGGCTCAGGAGGTCCGGGGGTTACGTGAGGAGTGCTCCCAGGAGGAAAGCCGCTTTCATTACCTCAACAGTATGCTGAGGATGATCGAGCTACAGAAGCAACGAGTAGCCGACGAGATGAAAGCGTACACCTCATCAGACCCCGCCGAGAGGAAGAAATCCTTCAGAGATATGTACAGTAGGAAAATCCAGGAACAGGAAAACCTCGGCAAGGCAAGTTATATATTTCATCACGACTAGTGGCACGCTGAGGGGATGGCATTTTCCCCCAGATTTTTGTTTTAATTGTCATGTCTCCCCCCTCCCCCCCAACATAATTTGTTTCCATTGCCCCCAAAAAATATAAATGATTACTACATAAAATAATATACTAAACAGGATGGAAGTTATGGTACCATTTTCCATCTAAGCCCCTCTCAAAATGCACAGAGGCTATGCAAATAGGTGTGTGTGAGGCTATGCAAAAAGGTGTGAGGCAGTAGGCCAATTTCTGTGTGCCCATGCCTGGTATATATATTTATATGTATAGAGCAAAATCCAAAGAAATGTTCCCCACCCCATTTATTTACCATACAAAAATGTCAGCTCATGCATGAATTTTGCCTCTGCCCCCCACAAAAATCAGTTACCCTCCATTCCCCTACATCCTCCTCACTGCTTGGGTAATTGGTTATGTTTAGCTGGTTTTAAAGGACATTTGCAGCATGCCCATCATGGATATGTATCAAATGCTCTTTACATCCATTTCACCCTTTGTGATTTGTATAACTTGCCAGACCCACAAACTGGATTTTTTGCTGCAAATTTATATGTGCATTTTAATCTCACATGTACCTCCTGGTACCCAATTAGTACCTGGGGGAAGAGAGACAATCGACAGTGCTGAGCTGAGCTGAGCTGAAACCAGTAGACTACCATGCTCTCTTAAAATATAAGCTTTTTTTTTTTTCTCTACAGAGCTTGAGAGAGAAGCAGAAGGCTGTGAAGGCTAGTCATGGACCCAGCATGAAACAGATGAAGATGTGGCAGGACTTTGAGATGCTCATGGAGTGCAAGAAACGGTGCTTCCTGGGGGGCACACAGGGGGACGACACAGTACAGATCTTCAGGAGCGAGGTCCATGGGGAGGACAGACTGGTCCTTTGAGTCTTTGGGCCTGCAAGGGAATGACTCTGGTGACATGACGTGGCACATACATGATAATACAAAAGTGACAGAGGAATACAAAAAAGAAATTTTCCTTTATAATTGAAAGGCTTGTTAAAGTGTCATCCCAAAGGGAATTTTACAGAACCCCACTGGCCTTGAAATTCATGATTGGTTTTAACCCCCATACTAAATAGCAAACCAATCTAGCACACTGGGGTGTGTGAGAGTTCTTTAACCTTGAAACTGTTGAAAAGCCTGTTGTCCACTCACCAGGATGATCTGCATCGCACTGTACCATTACAGCATCTGCCAAATTTGTTCACAGCTGCCAATTTTTGAAAAACAACAGCAATTTAATGTGTACCAAGATTGATGTCACAGTTAAATATTTTGGTGGAATAAATTCCAATGTACATATATCTCTGCAATAGAAGATTGAAGTAGTACCAATGGGTGTCCTTTTAATTTTCTATCACATATATTTTTTGGTATGTGCTGTGTCATTAACTCATTTAAGAGCTAGGTTCACATGTAGAAAGATTTGTGAGATGATTTTTTTTTTTTTTTGGGGGGGGGGGGGAGGCTATTTGTAGTCACAGCTTCCACCAAAGCCTGTTATGAGACTACCGGAATCACATATACTTTAGGATAATTTTAAAAAGTTCTCGGCTTCAGGATAATGTAGCTACTTCGTGATTTATTTATTTATTTCGTTTAATTGTTATTTCGTTTGTTTTTCTCCACCGAAAAAAGGTGCCACCTTATTATCGTTTTTCCCTCCAATGTTGAAATACTATTTTGTCGGTTTT
>JAODFY010085542.1:0-11862 GCA_027580055.1 Paracaudina chilensis | reverse complement strand
ATGAGTTTCATTATTTCAGTTTAATCAGTGCCATGGGCTATAGATATTACTGGGATTTACTGAAATTGCTTTGATACCTGATTGAGACTCTACTTTATTAGGAATTGTTTGATTTCAGAGATTAAACTGACCACAATTAAACTTTTCCTGCCAAGAATTAGAAAAGTGATTTAAATCAGTGATTTAAAAAAAAAACATCATTTGATTTAAATCGCGATTTAAATCACTGATTTAAATCAACGTGATTTAAATCAAACAACCCTGCTCTACAGTGAGCAAAGGTTTCGCGAATTTTCGAGAAAATAGCGGTATTACAAATATTTAGTATGTGGGGAAATTTCGCGCAGGTACCGTATATTAATATCAACACTCCGGGCCTACAATATCCAGTTCAGGAGAAATTACCCGCCAATGCTGTAATGCGCAAGAACTGTTTTAGCTTGTTGGAAAATTAGGGCCAAACATGTTTAACGGCGGCGGGAAAAATATTCGCGCTTTTAGCGCGCTTGTATATTTATGTACTACAACATTTTGGGGATACGGCCGAATTATTTTCGCCCCTCCCCTCCCTGGGCGATTGGTCCCGCGCTTAAATGCGTACTCTGCCGTAAAGCGTTGTTTAAGAAATCTCAGCCCCACCCAACAAAAAGCCCAGTCGGGGGATCATATGCCCCGCAACCTTCACACCTATGAAACCATGCGCCACCATGCGCAAGTGGTCCGTTGTTGATAGCATAAACCACACATGCGGAGTATACCTGGTGTAAAATGAGATACGTCACTATTGCATTATTGAAGTAGCCTAGTACAAAATAACACATTTATTTGTTTTAAAACTTCAAGAAACATTTCAGGAAGAAATAAGAATAAAACAACAATTTGATAAGAAATTGTGACAGTTAATTAAGAAACTTGACATTTGCCTTTCCATAACGTTGCAAGACTATTACGGATGGCTTCGACACCACCCTCAGGATTATGACACCACAAATAGCCGGTTTCATAATTCCAACTGCGCATGCTCAGTGTGAAATCTTTGTTGAGACAAGCGTGACATCGCCTATACATTTAATCGTTACGTAGCTTACAGCAACTGATATAAATTGCAGAATATACTGAATACAAATATTTGAATTTTTCTGATAATGACTGAAGGAGTGAATTCTCATCTGAATTGATCAGTGTAAATATTAGCATTTATTGTTATGACGTTCGGAAAACTTTCCCTAACAATGTTAAGTGCTACGTGTTTGAACGTTTATCTTCACTTGACCTGCATGTGACATCATTATCATCTCATTACGTATAATCATTACAAACGGCTTTTTGGTCTTTCACGGGTATAGAATACTCCCAAATTGACCCTGCGCATGCGCAAATTTGTTTTGGAGTTCATATAGGGGACATACTCTATTGTTGATCGCGTCAATACAGAACGATTTTTGGCTAGGGTGGTGGTTGCCGGCGGGTCACATTCAGTAAGGCCAGCTGGTGAGAGGTTGTTGAGGGGCCTACCAGAGTGACCAGCGAGGGTAGAGCAGACAGGCCGGTAAATCCTTGTAACAGAACCTCAACCAGCCATGTTAGATGGCAGTCACCAGTCAAGGATCAAATATTCCGGTCGATGGTGAACGTTGGTTGGAATTAGACAGTTACCGCCGACGAGTGTTTCTCAATATAGAATCATGGTTATTTGAAACATGCCATCTCAAAAGTGGAAAATTCAAACAGGCCATCTCAAAATTCAAGTTAATTGTTTTTCCATTATTTTCTCAGTTCCCTTGGTAACGGTTTCCTGATTTCAAGGGCGCATGCTCAAAGTGAAAATCGCCAATACTTTTCAATCGTTAGGTAGCTTCAAAACTTTTGTGATAACTTAACAAAGAATAAATCCTCTAAATTCATAACATCTCAATCCACTGGCCACAAAGGTGGGGGGACATCACCCCGCCACCCCCACCCCTTTGCGCACGCCACTGGTTGAAGGCCAGCTAGTGTGAGGTTGTTGAAGGGCCTAAGGAGATTGGCGGGCGTAGAGCAGACAGGCCGGTAAATCCTTCTGGTATCAAAGGGATAATAACATGAAATAAATCCTCTTAACAGTCATACCATATCTCAATCCATCAGGGTAGTCCGCATTTATTTCGGTGACGTTTGGAAAACTTTCACTAACAATGTAAGTGCGACGTGTGTGATGAACGTTTATTCTCAGTTGACCTGTGACACCATATCATTATCATTTCATTACAAAGAAGAAGTAATTATTGTGTCTAATAGTTGCAGATTTGATACTATTTCAAGAACCTATTCTAAAAGAAAGGAAAGTTGTCTATCAAAATTGTATCCAATAATCCACATATTGAAGTGTTATTTGTCCCATTAAATAAGCGAAACCCTTGAATCATCTGCATATTACAAATATTAGTCCTTCATATAAAGTATGGATATTATTGGGATTTTATAGGTATTTTAATGGCATTGTAATGGCTAATATTTTGTTATATTTACCACTCGCTACAATGCACTGTTTGATCGATTTGAAAATTTTATTTAATTTAATTTGAAAATTTAATTTAATTTTATTTTATTTTAATCAATTTAATTTAATTTAAATCAATTTAATTTCAATTTATTCATTCATTCATTCATTCATTCATTTATTCATAAACATTTGTATTTCTTTCTGATCTTTTATACAAAAAATGACCAAATTAATAAAATATTGTAAATATGGACAATAAAATAAAGAAATACATACAAGTGAAATTGTCTCCTAAACTTTATCATAAACCAGGACCAGAGTCAATACATCCAAGACAAGAGAGGGCAACCTCAGGATTATGACAACACAAATAGCCGGTTTCCTGGTTTCAACTGCGCATGCTCAGTGTGAAATCATTGTTGAGACAATCGTTATCGTTACGTAGTTTACAGCAACTGATATAAAATTCGTAACACCATCGCAATTTTGAATTTATTATTCTGATAATTACAAGGAAATACATTATCTGCTGTCTGCGTGTATTTATTTTGATGACGTTCCTGAAAACTTTTATAATGAAAGTTTATCTTCATTTGACCTGTGACATCACATCATTATCATATCATTTCCTATAATCATAAAACGTCTTAATGTTCTTTCACTTGTATAAAACACCCAGGAAGCCTACATCGATGTTAAACATCACATCATGCTGCTTCCATAGCGTGTCGACTTGTTTCAATTCGTATTTACCACGCCCTTGTGCTTCAATGAGTTTTATACATTTGTGTGGATATCTCAGTTTGTTCTTGTTGTGAATCTCTGTTGCATTTTCGCCAACTGGTTTAACATTTCTTACCAATCCTTCATCGGAGTCAACATTATAGCAGTGTACAACTATATCGTCTGTTAAATGAAATTATAAGAGTGAGTAAATATCAACACACTTTACATTTGAAAGAAAACTGAGATGTTCTTTTTCATCAGAAGATCGATAATCTTTAAAGTTTGTCTATTCTCATTAAAGGATATTATAATATGGAGGTGATCATCAATAATTTGTTTGGTTTGGTCCTGGTCTTGTGTATAATTAATGTGTCTGCCATTAATCCCTGTCCTAAAATACCCGGATGTTCCTGTGTTAGACAAGTTTTCTTCTAAAAGTTCCGTTACTAATTTAATCAACCACCTAGCAAGTACGTGTTGTCCGGTTCAGCCAATCAGCGAGTCAGTGCCCGGTTGTCAAGGCCACTGCTGGTCAATAGTAGAATAGACTAATTTTCTAACAGGCAGCCGGTGGGTAGCTTATGCACCAAAAGCTCAAAACGTTTCGATGTGATCCACGTAACCATCGATACCTGTGAACAACTTCAGACGAGACAAGCGCTGAGGTGGTGCTCGAACCCCGAATTTTGCGGCCACTCACGTTTCCGCTTCACTACTGTACACTGACACTCACAATAGAAGAGTAGTTTGAGATATCGAAGTGGAATACATTATTGACAAGGCTGGATTGGAATGCTATCGGAATATTTCAATGGAATTGTTAACCCTTGTTCGTTCCTTGAAGTATGGAATTTAATTCTTCCTCGCATCTTGCTTTACAGAAATCACAGATAAACTCAACTTGGTTCGTAACGAATGTCATGAAGGATGGTATGTTAAATATCATCCAAATTACCACAACCCAAATAAAATATTTCATCATGTGAATAATCAACCTCAAACTCTCCATCGCATCATGTGCTCTTCTATATCCGAGTGTATTACCCAGACAAACTTGAACTATAAAAGAGAATAAAAGATTCTGATGCACTGAGCGATACTTAAAATCAGAAAGAGAATGCAAATAATAGTGATCACCAATCCTGTGAGAAGAAAATACTGGTACATTTTCGTTGATATGATTCATTCAGGCTAGTCAACGCCCCTCGGAAAAGTAATTCTCGGGCTTTGCTGAGAGTATCCAAATCCAACGTTAGTGTCAAATCTGGAACGAAAACCGTTAGGCATGATATATACCAAATCACAACTACACCATTGTACCTGATACACATAGTCGACACAGTGAGTATAACACACTACACGTGTAAAATTACTGCCAATATTACTAGCCATATTTCAATACAAGTATATCGGTTTCAGAGATATTTTAACACGGGTCAGTAATTACTGATAAAGGAAATGTCCGTCAGTAGTCAACTTACCGGCCATGCTGAATTGTTGAAACTAGTGATCCAATGCGGCCCAGTGGCGGCTCAAGGATTCGAAGGGTATGAGGACAAAATAAGAGCGGTGTCTACAGAATATGATCTACCTCCAACAACACAAGGCATGTTGCTGAAAATGAAACTGGTTCCCATAAAATAGACCAATCAACCTCCTACAACAGACAGACAGAAGGCCTTAACGCAGATTTATACGAATACAATGCAATGAGCAGAATGAAGACCAAGAAAACTGAAAGATGAATATTTGCAGAAAAGTCATTGTTATCGGTGAATGGTTCGGTCAACTTGCCGACTTTCGCCCATGAAAACGTAGGCATCTGTAGGCATGTATTGAACAGATCCTACTTCCTCGTAGAAAAATAGTCACTAACCACACGACTTCTAGTCCATTTGCACGAAACAGAAACAACCTATGATACTTGTGTGTGCCTTGGGCTGTGGATTCTACCTTCATTCGATTACTTGCCGGTGTGACAGTAAATTTTAAATTTAAAAAGAATTATGACCCCCCGGGTCATAATTTCCTAGGAAATTATGACCCCCCAGTCCAACGGGGGGGGGGGGGGCAAAATTTACTGTCACACCGGCGGGATCGAAAAAATGTGACCAACTATTGAGAGGGTTACATGCCCTATGCTTCAGGCCTAACTTCCTGGAGATAACAGATGGGTGCTCAAATGATTTTTTCCCCACGAACCTGTAATTAGCAACCACAATTTTCCCTCCATTTAATGTATCCATCACATGTGCAACAACAGGGCATCAAACAGGAACGCCTTCCCCATGTGCCATTCGTCCATTCACCTGACTGTAATTGGCAGCATGACCGGACTGAGAAAGAATCAGAGTCAGTAGCCTAATGATGTATTTAGGGTCAGTATTTGACCATTGCTTACCATTGCTAACCATTGCTAACCATTGTACAAGAACATGCAAGTGACGCATTACCTTACTTACCTACTTCAGTACTTGGAGCTACCATCAATCCAGGAAAAATGACAATACGTAGGCTACGTCCAAAACTGAGAATCACGATAGTGATTGGAATTTTGTTTGGACTTTGTAGTTGTATGGTGCAATAGTCATGGTACAGCATTTACCCATTCAACTAGGCACAAGGTACCACTGTTGTAAGGCAAGTGCTTTTAACAAACACCTGCACATATTCAATCCATCAAGTGTCATTCTTAAGTGTCATTCTTAACGCAATGCAAAGAAGACTGGTGTTTATGGGTTGTGCATGTAAGCAACCATACGTTTGTTTGCTTGTGTCATTGTCGATTTGAGTCACAGGACTCAAACAACGAATCCTCCGACTATCAATCCAATGTTTGACCTACTTCAATATGCATTCCCATTACATTCACACTACTGCGTAGGAAACTTCACGGAAAATGTGATAACAAAGTTAAGTAGGTGTACTAGACTAGGCAGAATTTGAGGAAATTACCATATTTGAGGGGGTTGGAGGCAAATCGTGTTAATTTGGTGCATACAAGCTTTTCAGAGGTAAAAAGGGGTGCTGAATTCAAATCTGCTGTATGCCGAGCCGACAAATGTCCGCAACTGCCTCAAAGGTGAGGAATCAAAGATGGCTGCCAAACTGGCCAACACCGTAGGATTGAAATGTAATTATGTATATAGGCCTATCTCGCTGATTAAACGAGACAAAAACTGGAAATAATTGTGCTTATGAAGTTTTTGATCAAATGCTGCTGTATGCGAATCCGACAAATGTCTGCTAAGGCCTTTTAATTCAGAAAATCCAAGATGGCCGCCATCGCCAGAATAAAAGGTATTTTTTATGTGTCTCCTTGACTTTACATGGTAGGAACTTGAATGAAATGCACTCATATAGGCTTTCATATATGAGGAAATCGATGCCATAATCGGTTTTATGATCAAATGTGAAGAAACTGCTTGAAATTCAAATAAATTGCAAAATTGTCGTTTTCAGGGATGAATATTTCGTCAACCAGGTCAGATCCTTAGGCATGTTGATCCCAGGTGTCCAGGAATAAATTAAATTATTATTCCACAGTTTCTTTCCTATTCTTTCCCAAGCATTCTATGAATAATTTATTTCACTTACTTTGCAAGTTTTTCTCATTGCAGATACGCCCAATGCTCTACTTGTTGTGAACGTACTAGCTGTCACTGTACTAACAGAATTACTATCAATATTAACCGATAATCAATGATGAGATCCCCCTTCCTTCCTTCATTGGTGACCGTGGCGTGAATCTCGGGACAAAAGGAGCGCCCGTGTGCGGATGGGGCGGATGCACATGGACGATCAGTTGGTGCCACGGCTGCTCTTTCTCTCTCTCTCCTTCTCTCTCTCTCACACACCTATCCCGAAATCGCGTAGAGGGATCACCTCATTTGGCTGCAAGAAAGGTGTCTCGGCAAACTCTGCAGGTACATGAAAATCCGTATAGAATGCACCTAGGCGTGCACCTGCAGGAAACGTGGCGACAACTGCCGGAACACTCAAAACGACCAAAAGTAAATTCATCTGTAAAGACTGTGCATAAAACATAGCAAGTACGACATACAATACGATTCCTGAATCCTGCTAGCAGGTAAATTATATGTACAATTCTTCTCAGGTACCCAAAACATAAGCCTCTTAAGGGTCGGCCGCGCCAGCTGCGCCGCGCCATGCTCCAAAAAATAAAATATGGAGAGAATGAAAGACCAAGACGCCGCGCTGCGCCGAAAACGAATATTGATGGTACGGGGCGATAACTGCGTGGCCGGAATTTCCTAGATGAAATCATCAAATACGATCGTAAAGACATGGTGACATTTTGGGGTTGCCCTGGCTCGGTTACAAGCTGATAGTAACCCCAAATTAGATGATTTTTTTACCCATCTGCGACAAAATTGAAAAGAATCTGTTTTCAACTGATTTAAGGAGTTAAATGTTTCTAGTATTACCAAAAAAAGATGCCGTCGGTGCAGGCTGGGGAACATTGATTTTTTTCCAAAATGGCGTCCAAAATGGCCGCCAGATATGGTAAATTTATAGAAAATGGCACATATTACCCCCAATTTCTTGCTAACAATTTAGAAAACTGTCAGATATACATGGTTGGATATTACCAACACATATATGATATTAATATCATTTTTGGCTCAAATCCACTATGGTCACCAAAATGGTCGCCATTACCTATAAATAGCTTTATATCATGTTCTGAAGCAGGTACATTGAAGATTCTGGTGACTACAGATAGGATTCGGGGGTCAAGAATTAATTTGTGTACAAATCTAAGACACAGACGACTCCATTTGCTCTAAATACAACATGGCCTCTAAAACGATGGCCAAATCGTTGCCAATAGTCGCCCAAATTGCCACCAGTACATGTATATTCAGTTATATTACAGTAGCTACACAGCTTCAGAAATACATATGATGGGGATCTTAGTGACTATATCGATAGATTTGATGGGTCGAATGATTCGATATTGTTCAAATTCAAGTCACTAATGTCTTCAGTCACTGTGGAATCTAAGATGGCGACTAAGACGATTAACAAAATGACCGCCGCTATATACACAGTAAGCTATATCACAGCTTCGGAAACACATATGATGGGATCTTAGTGATTATGGATAGATTGTAGAGGTCAAATATTTTGATATTGTACAACTCCAAGCCACTTATGCCTTCAGTCACTCAGGAATCCAAGATGGCCACCGCGATGGTCGCCAAAATAGTCGCCACTATATACGCAATCAGCTATATCACAGTTGGGATGAAACTGGGTTGGGAATGGCAGTGACTAGGTTTTATGGATCAAATAATATATATTTTGCAAATTCGAGTCACTGGTGCCTTCAATGATTCCGAGACGACTACCAAGATGGTCGCCAAAATGGCTGCCATCACATATACAGACAACTATATGACAGCATTTGCAATACTTATAGTGGGATCTAAGTGACCATGGTAGGTTTAGAGTAAAACATTTAGTCGCTGTGAAGACCCAATTAACTCCAGTCGTGAATGATCTTCTGTTTACTAAGTTGAATCCCCACCGTATGTGTTCCAGGAGCTGATTATCATTGTAGTGGCGGCCATTCTGGCGACCATCTTGGTAGTTCATCGGGTTCCCGAGCGAATGAGGACACTAATGACTTGGATTCGTACAATATTGAAATACTGGATCCTAAAACCAACCCATAGGCACTAACATCCCCATTATATGTGTTTTCGAAGCTGTGATATTTCTGTTTGTGTATGTAGAGGCGGCAATTTTGGCGACCACATAGCTGATTATCATATGCAGTGGTAGCCATTCTGTGGACCATCCTGGTAGCCATATTGAATTTTAAAGTGAATTGAGTCATCGGTGACTTAGATTTGTGAAAAAGAGAACTATTCTACCCTTGAAACCTATCCATAGTCACTATCACCCCCATCACATGTGATTCAAAAATTGTGATACAGCTGAATTTGTATATAGTGTTGGTCGCCATCTTGGACGACTGACAGCACTAGTGACTAAGATGTATACAGTATTGATCATTGAACCCCTAACCGTTGTCCCCATCATGAATATTTCTGAAACTGTGTTATAGTTGTTTGTGTATGCAGTGGCGGCCATTTTGGCGACCATCGTGGTAGCAAGCTTGGATATTCCGAAGTAAATTAGGACATCGGTGACTTGGAACTGTACAAACATGAGCTACTGGACACTGAAAATCTATCCATCGTTACTAAAATCCCCATCACATGTGTTCCAGAAGCTGTAATGTAACTGATTTTATATGTAGTGATGGCCATTTTCGCGGCCACTTGCGACTATTTGGCGACCTTCCTGGCAGTCATATTTAAATTAAAAGTGAATACAGTCATCCGTGACTTTGAATTGCGAAATAATTATTTATTTATTTGATCTTGAACCTACTCATAGTCACTGCGACGCCTCATCATATGTGTTTCTAAAGCTGTGATGTAGCTGGTTAAGTATATAGTGAGGGCCATTTTGGCGACTGTCTTGGTCCCTATCTTGGATTCCTGAGTGTCTGAAGGCACCCCAATATTGGCTTAATTTCATTTTCCACAGTAAATCTTGTCATTCATCATTGGAGTACTTCACTCCCACCCATTTCACAGATAAATGATTTGGTTACAGCTGCCTGATGTCGTGTGAGATATGCAAATAATTAGTATTCATGAGTGAAATAATAGAAATAACTGACAGAAAATGAGCAGGCACATAGGACCAGGATTTCATACCTGCAGGCTGAGCACAACAGGTAGATGGTACTGTAGGCTTCTAGGCCTGGGTGCTATTATGAGATTGTGTGTGAGTTTCAAGTTGTGCGTAGGCTTCGGCCTAACCTGACTAAACTGAGTTGCAGGGTCAGAGACACCCCTTACGGTTGTGGACTGATGTACCAACTGTTCAACTGCTCAAAAACAATGGGGGTGTGTCCCCAGTCCATCAACCGTGGCTCAAACGATGAGGTGCCGGGAGAGTATGTACATTCGCAACCGAATATGTGCTGTTTGCACCACACCAACAAAATTGGGCTAAGGCGGTCAATTGTATTTCTCCAGGTGAGCCATATCTAGAACTCATTATATCCAGCACAGAACATCAGTGTAGCGAATGGTAGTGCCACTGGGGCAATTGGCTATACCTAGAAATCCGTGCAAGACCTTAGCATAGCCTCAGGCCTAGATTGCTACATATGATGCATTGTAGCAAGGTAACACAGTATGGCGAACAACTTGCAATGACCACTGCTTCAGCTTGTTGCCTGGATACGAAACTCACTCGCCTAGTTCATTGTGAGCTTATGCTAGCCTCGTCTCGGCCTGATTTTGTTTGTTTTTGTTGCTAAAACAGTCTCAGATCGCAGAGAATGACCATTTCCATGGCTGTGTAGCTGCATCGCAACCATCTTCATATTGAGAAGATTGGATCCTGCTGTAGTCTAGCCTTATGATCATGGCCATACGCTGGAATTTTGTAGGGACAGTATTTGAGCGGTGATCCACCATCTGTTGGCGCGGAGCGGATTCTGGAAAAGCTTGCTCTCGAAAAGTCTCTCGATTGCAGGAAATGACCATTCTCAAGCAATTTTGTAGGAACAGTGTTTTTAGGCTGCACGCCACTATCGGTTGGCGCGGAGCGGACACTGGAAAGTCTTGCCCCCGGAACGTCCCCAGATCGTATGCAGTGAATTGCCATATTCAGAGCAGCATCGGAACCACGTATCGAATCTATGCGGAGCGCCGCCATCGGTCGAGGCGGATCGTGGAAAATTTTGCCCCCAAAAGTCGTCAGATCCCATGAAATTGCCATTTCCAGACCAGATATGGTGCTTCAATAGTTTCCATTTCTACGAAAGATTTCTTCGGGATTTCAGTATTAAACGTGGGTATACACGAGCTATGTAGAACCACTATCTATAATGAGCGCCACCATCGATTAGCGAGGAGCGATCCGGACAAATTATGCTCCAAAAAAGTCGTAAAATCGCAGGATATTGTCGGAATGCCAATTCTTGACCCCAAAACAGTGTGGCTTATGTCAGAAAGTCTATCAGTGATAATTTTTTATAATTGTCGTGTACCTGGAATGCGGTATTGACGCCGACGGAAATAAACAACCTGATTACAAACATTTTCATGGAGTTGCAATGTTCTGTTTCACAATTTTTTCGTCTAATGAATTTTCGTTGAATTTACTTTTACGTGCATAAAACTCATGATTTAATTGTCTTAGAACTGGGAGTACAGTTTTTGTTTTTTTACCCCAAATAATTTTGTAAGTTTGGGATCGTGTCATTTAATATCCTTAGAGTAACGCAAATCTGCACATTGTTTTGGTATATTAAATGAAATGAAGAAAAGCGTTTGTTTGAATGTGAAATATGTCTTTTTAATGCTTCCATGTCTTCGAAGTACATGATATACATTTGTTCTCCCTAAAAGCTTGACATATCGCTGCCTAACCCAATCAATGTAATTTTCCTATGTATTTCCGTTAGATAAACGAGGTTAATATATATATGGTAATATTGTAAACAAAATATCAATACAGATTCCACGTAACATTAACCAATTAACATATCTTCGTTTATTGGATGAAAGATTTAAGCAGGAGAGACCAGGCCCCCCCCC
>JAODFY010085431.1:0-11863 GCA_027580055.1 Paracaudina chilensis | reverse complement strand
GTTACTCAGAGTTTCTCGCGTTAAGCGTTAAGAGTTGTCTGAAGATCGCTTAACGCGTGAAACTTCGAGTAACAACCATGTTCTACTAGTCCCAACTAGTCTAACTCATCTATATATATATATATATATATATTGTTTTGGCCTCACATGTAAGAAAATATTTATGAGCTTAATGATTGAATAAACTCAGTAGTAAAATATTTTTAGGTTACTTTTTAATTTTATTTTAATTTCCTTCATAAATTTGTTACAAGTACTAAGGAGCATGGTTTCAAACAAAGTTGTATTTTAGCAATTCTTACTTCATGAAGCAGGGTTGTAACCTCAAAAATATATTCGAAGAAAAAAGGCAATAACAGTCAAAGTCCAGGTGCTTAGGAGTGCATGTAACTTGCCATGCTACCCACATAAGAACTAGAAATCCAGACAGCACATTTTAACTTGAATTCCCAGATAAGCACATTTTCACTTGAAATCCAGATTTTAACTAGAATGATTCATAGTTTTCTCACTTTTCTGGTGAATCTCATTTCAAATCTATTCAAGCAGTTACATTTAATGTGGTCCCTTTACCACCAAATACTGTTTTTTTTTTCCATTACAGATAGACATTGTATCGCACGAGTTTGCTGTCGAGTGGATGCAGGACTTTGAAGCGTTTCAGGACGCCCTCAATCAAGAGACGTCGTACACCTCAAACCTCACCCGTTCCATGAGTCTCGTCTTGGACGAATTCTACCAAAACTTGAAGGTGAATAAAATAAATTCCCGCCCAGGATGTGCTAGAAAATTGCTGGAACGGTCACCTTGTATGAAGTGCATCTTGTATCAGTTTTACTTTTTTCTTAGGAGGGGGGGGGGGGCCAGGTTGGAGTTGCTATATGGACAGCTTTTTGCCATTGTGACTCAATTTTGTACAATTAACACTTAATTGATATCAGACCTGATATCAGACCTGATATCAGACCTGATATCAGACCTGATCTACTATGTTCTTCTATGTATCTCTTAAAGGTGGGGTTGCAAGTAGCAAATGCACATGAGTTTCCGGTGATGCCGAAAACTCACAGATTCTTAAATTAATGAACATGTTTAGTAAACTTTCTCATTAAGGCGTTTATGGTTGCATTTGAAATTACTACAACAGGGATGTGTTCATTCATAGTTTCAAAAGTGTTCAACTGAGCCAATTGGTAGGATTTGCTACTTGGTAGGATTTTGGTAGGATTTGCTACTTGCAAGCCCACCTTTATGTCTTTTACCTGCCTATCCATATTGTTCAATGAGATTCAATACATCGTGTCCCCCAGGCCCCACCCCTGATGATGATCCCTAAATGACCTTTGACCTAAAATTCCTTATGTCCAAGAGGACTACAACCCCTGAAATCATATGTGCCCTGCCAGTACTCACCCAGTTTGATATTGATAAAATACTTATACTTAAAAGACTTATATTTGCCGATTCCCCCTGCTCCCCCTCCCACTCAAATGTTGTGCCATATACATTGAAATATGACCCAACTAAAATTCCACAAAAAAACTTTCTCACCCTATAGATTGAATTGTACATTGTTGCAGTGTTCAGCAATTTAAAGCTGTAGGTCATCTCGGAGGTCATTACAGATCATTTTAATTCTCACCGATACATTTACCCACAGGTCGCTGGTGTTTCTTCTGTGACAGGGGAAGGCCTCGACTTGTTTTTCAAAATGGTCGAAGAAGCAGTCGACGAATACAAGACGTAAGTTTTATTGGCTAAATTGAGATTGGTGTAAGGGATGATTGATGGCCATCTTGATAAAGGTTAGGGCCATACATCATCCCTATTGTTATCGGTGATAATGTCATGAATATTAATGAGGGGGCAGGCATTACTCATACTTGGTATGGTGATGCCAGATGATGGTCGTTACATGCTCATGTAAATTCTTAATTTCAGTCTCAATAAGGCCATAATGAGGTTGTTTTTTAAGATTTTGCCATCATTATACCATATCATAACGGATATATAGCATGACAATGTATGAGAGAATCATAACTTGCAACAAAAGTAAACTGATATTCTTAAAAAAAAAAGATCAATTAATATGTATATACCGCGACACAATGCAACACTTAGACAGTCATGGGCTAATTTCTTTGCAAATAGGGGGATTTGTTGTGTGAAAGATCCAGGCATACTTTTAATCATACATGTAAGGAGAAAGGAATGAAAACAGACGGAAAGAAGATGAATAAAGACAAACAATCTATATACTGCCCCAATAGATGATTTCTATTTCGGTCAATATGTTTGGCGACAAAATGTAACACTCACACAGTTATGGCCTGTTGTCTTTGCAAATAGGGTGATTTACGATGTGAAAGATCCAAGGAATCGTTTAATCAGCACAATTAAGGAAAACGAATGGCAAAAAACTCTGACAAAAATTCTCATGCAGGCCCTGATTATAGCTTTAATATATTTTTTTTTCTCCCCCCAATTCTAATAACACTGTTGTTCTATTTCTCTCTTTTCTTTCAGGGAGTATAAACCAGAATACGAGAGACTAAAGAAAGAGAAGCAGGCATCGGATGAGAGGGAGAAGCATTCACAGCTAGAGAGATTAGCGACGGACATGCAGGGGGCAGAGGTACCCCTAGCTGCTAAAACCGGGGGTAAGGGTCAAGGAACTTTTGTAACGTTTGCAATAAGCCAGTTCAGAGATAATGACATATTATACAAATAATGAATGGTTATAAGTGCAATAGTGCAAATATTTCATGAGTTGAAAGATGGAATGTTCCATTCAACGAGGCGCAGCTGAGTTGAATGGAACAAATTACATCTTTCAATGAATATATTATTCAATCAATTTTCTTGGCCAGTGCTAGATTGTTTTATAGGACACTACCAAACCTAATTCATTGATTGTGGTCAGCAAACAATGACAGCTTTGTTTACTTTAAGAAAGCTTAGGCAAACTTCGTTGCAGGTAGGTGCCAGGTAGAATATGATAAAATTGAACCACAGTTTTTGCTAGAAAACTGTGGTATCGGGTACTAGATATGGCAGGGGAAAAATTGCATAAGTTATGTGGTATCAAGCAGAAAGCATTATCAAACTGTAAACCCAGTCCAGATATACATACCACACCTTTAATGCTCCACAGGTTGCAATTACTTAGACTTAATATATAACACTTAAGTTGTTTTATCCCCCAAAAACCAATATTTTATATTGCAAAACCTCCCCAAACTGAAACTAGACCCCCTGCATTCAACATCAAAGGACGTTGCATATTTTCTGGTCTGTTTATTCACTTTGACACCTTTGTGGAATTAACTTTTCGATGACACTCGCAGCTGAAAGCACTACTCTGCATGATACAGTATTAACCGTAGCAGGCCCTCCCAATGACCATAGATAACTATCGCTATTGATGATTCTTTTAATTGGCAAATATTGTACTGGCAAATATTTGAAGGTATTGAACTGAAAACTGAACAAGGCATTAATACTCCTTTACTTTTAGATTATTTGATGTAATATATCACAGTGCATACCTAACTATGCACTGGTATCTTGTAAATTTGGGGGGTGGGGTGTGTGGGGGTGTTGGTGGTAAGTGGTCGTGAAGTCGTGAGTTGGACGAAGGGGTGTTTCTTTTCATTTCATTGTCACATATTTTTGTTGCATGATCACTTTAATCCCCATGAAAAATTCCCAAATAAAAATAGCACATCCCAAAATGCTATCCTTAATGAGCAATCAACAAAGGAAAGATTTGGTCAGCCGATACAACTAGGCTGCCTATCCTAACACACAAAATAGAAAGTGTGATGAACGTGTGAATGTGCTTAATTTGTGTATCGTTATTAGTTTATTTTGTTATTGGGTTAGGTACTGGGTTCGGCAGGACCGAACTCAAATGCTACAAAACTGTCATACCCAAATCCCCCATCCCAAATATAATATATTATAGCATGATCCAGTTTGAGCCAAACAATTTTTACTCCAATTTTTTTCAACACTAAATGAAGCCTTCCTAAAGTTTTTGGTTTTCTTCACCTTTGATCATTCCCAAGAGATCCATATTAAAATTCCTCACCTTTTAAACAGAAAACTTAATTATTCACCAACAATGTTTTTCATAACCCTTACTTTGGCATATATCAGGTCTTCCTATGCATATTCACAGAGGCAAATATGTGTAACTTGATGATGATACCAATTAGTCTGTTAGTTCCAAAGAACGAGTCTCTCCTAATGTAAAAAAGGTTTATACATGTGCCCAATGGCGTCAACAGCTTCTGAAAAATGTGTGTACGGGGCATTTCCATGAAGAAGTTAGTGTCGCCATCCTGGGGGAGGGGTATAAGAGGAGGGGTGTCCCTCTTTTGTAATTTTTGTAATGTTTGTAATGTGGAGGGTGCTGAGATTGCAAAATGGTGCACTGTAGGGACCAATTTTGAGGTTCCTAATCCTTGCAACTTTTTTAATTTAAAAAAAATGCACTTAATTGTTTACGGTTCAAATGCCTGCAATTTCAGGTAATTAGTAATTAAAAAGCTACAGAAGCAGCAAAAATATGCCTTTTAATTTTAGTAGGTTCTGGAAAAAAGTGGGGGAAGGACAAATGATGTCCCCCACTTTCAAAAGTGTGCAGGATGTGTCCCCCGCCTATTGATGCCCATGTATGTGTTTGCTAAATTGCTACAAGTGAATAGTTAACACATATATTATATTCACATCTGTGTATTATTATATCTTAAATATTTTTTCCGTCCAGTAACTTATTCCATTCAGCAAATAACTTAAACCAAGAAAATTTATAACTGAAAATGTTAGGATTATTTGTAGATTAAAGCCTTATGAGTTCTGTAAATTTTAACATGTATATTTTTTAATTAATTAATTTATTTACAAATAATTTCCTGAGTTACACCCAACAGAGTTAATGCGACACCGGGGTAAATTAATATTGGAAATTTTAGCATGCTATCTAATGGAAAAGTGATTCACCTTGGTATTATATCCTTATCTTAGGATATCAATGCTTCAAAACGTAATTTTGCAACAACGGTAACCAAAAAAAAAAAAAAAAAAAAGTTTCATTACGTTTTGGTCGTCAGTGTGTATTTTTCAACTTGGAAATTATAACCGTCAACTTGGAATATATATCACATTGTAGGTTTCAGTGCTCCATGCATCTGAATCTTAACCAACAAGAAAATAGTACACAGATAATGTCGTCTAGCAAAGGAAACTGAAGCACCCTTAAACTGAATGACCGTTTAGAAGATTAATTTTTGATATTAGGTACAATCATTCAGTATTTATTATGATTTACATCAGTTTTATTACACTAACAAACGATAAAGGTATATGTGATTTTCAACGTTTGTCTAATAACGATTCCTCTCTGAACATACGCACTTAGCCTAGTTCTGTCATTCTCCAAAACATATTTCGAACGATTTTTTTTATATTTCTTGTTAAATAGAGCATCCTGGGATATGGACCTTTGGTATTTGGGTATTATGTTGATGCAGAAGAAGGTGGATGCTTTTGTATAAACTCTATTCCGTTCAAAAAAATGTCGACCATCTGAAACTGTAATCCCGTCTCTTATCAATCGTTTGCTTCGTTTGTCTGATACCATCTGTACTGGATGTTCTCAGGAAGGGTTGCCACTCCAGGAATTTTCAAATGTCACCCGATCGTGTGCCTAAATTTCACCAAAATGTTTTCACCAAAAGTTTTAACAAACTTGTAAACATTGTTTGGAAACACATTCGAGGATTTTTTTTATTGGCAAATGAACTCTCATACCAACGAAGCGACGATCTATTTTATCCTAATATTTACTAACAGGGTCGAGAAATTCGAATCACTGATTCTGATTGGTCATTACTTATGACGTTAACAATGTTTTAAATAATATGATTATTTTACCATATTGCGATCATTTCCACACCACGTTCAACAGATCAACAGATTTGGTGAAAAACCGATGAGTGGCAACACTGTACTCTATGTGTCACGGATAACGTAATGTGGTTGGTCGATCACGTGTGAAGTACAAGCTGGGAGCACTCAATAAAATTTATCACCGTTACATTTTTACAAATACAATATGCTGTGGAACGCGTCTCGGTTAAACTGTAGGCCTATGTTAAACGGCCGTTGAAATACAAACTGTGATTAGTAATGGATACCCTTTCAGGAATCAATTCCTAACAAGAGGGCAATCTACGGAGTTGCTGATCTCATCGCCAAATCTTGTACAATGTCCATCTGCACAAATTCCTGATAATTTTAGACCATAAAATTGTAGAAACTTGGCAAAGTTATGTAGCTTTTAAATCGAATAGCCTAATGTGAATCAAACAATGCTAAGTAATTTGACCTCAATTGACCCAGATGATCTCCAAATGACATTCAAAATTTTTGGCACTAAAATGTTGACCACATGTAAAAGTTTCATGTGAATCAAACAATGTGTAGTAATTTGACCTCAATTGACCCCTGATGACCTCCAAATAACCTTCAAAATTTTCGGGACTAAATGTTGACTAGATGAACCAAGTTTCATGTGAATCAAACACTGTTTAGTAATTTGACCTCAATTGACCCCTGATGACCTTCCACATTGATGATGCTTAGTCACAATTGCTAATTAACATTACTATTTTTTTTAGAATGCTGTTTAGATGTTATATATGTGAAGGTTTCATGAAAATAAACATTTTAGATTAAGGAATAGAGCAGAATGAAGATTTTCCTTAATTTGACCTCTGAACTTTGATATCTGACCTTAAATTTTGACGGCATCCAAAAGTTCACACCACGGGGTACCAATATACCAAGTTAAACCTTTCTACATTAGGAGAGACCCGTTCTTTGGAACTAACCGTAAAGCGGTTTGGCAGGATTTGCGGACGCAAACCTTTTTCGCACACATACACACACACATCCTTACCCTTTTTTACCCCTTTTTGGCCCCTACCCGGTAGGAGGTGTTTCAGTGAACACTAAGTACAATATTAAGTACAATAGTAAGACCCCCGTGTATCGAAAATCAACCACACAGAATATTACCATTACCTGTTGGCAACTGAGAGGGTCACAATACCCTCTGACCATCAAACAAATACGATATCTCATCTGCCCTAATGGCGATAAGATAACAAGGTAAACAAACACCTGAGGTAAAAAACAAACTGAGACGTATATGCTAGAAATGTGCTAGACTGGTCAACTCATTTAAATGTTATGTATAAAACTCGACCAATCGCGAATTACATGCTGAGGGTGGTGAAAATTACCCTGGTCGAGAGTCAATAACCTTTACGATCATGAGAAAACGTTGATTGAGAAAATTAGTTGTTGTTCTTTTTGCCCCTAATTGATATATGCCAAAGTAGTGGTTATGAACTGGGCCATTTTGAAGCACAATCTCGGAGACGTCTCGTGGCGCTTAACCTTCCTGAAATGTTTTAGCCCATCCTTCACAGGACACTAACGTAATTAAATACTTCTATGCACCCATCCTATAGCACATGATTCATTTGTTACTGTTTGTATGTCCATATAATGCTTTCGATTTATGACCTGTTGGTATATAAGCAAGCCATACATGTAGGCACTGCAAACGCCAGCCATTTATCCACTATAATTATGTCGCATTTCAAATTAAACAGTCATGTTGTGTTCCATTCCCTTGAAATGCATGCATGGTGTGTGTCTTTCATATTTGCTTTATACCTTTCAAGTCAATAGACGGTTTCATGATTTAAATTGCGCGTGCTCAGATTTTTTTTTGACTGAGACGAACGCAAAAATCAACCATACCTAAATCGTAACATACTCGATAAAAAATATTCAAATTTAGTGTTTTTATATTACCAAGAAATAATTCCTCTAAACAGATACATCACATCAGAATTCATAAGTGATGTCTACATTCATGGGCGTCCGCAGGAATTATTCCAGGAGGGGGCAAGCAAGTTTCCAGGGGGGGGGGCAAGCAAGTTTCCAGGTGGCTTGACTGGTTGATCACTTTGATAAAACAGTTGATTATTTAGCAATTTCTTCAATTTTTGATTTTCCAGGGGGGGGGGGCAAGTGCCCCCTCTTGCCCCTACCTGCGGACGCCCATGTCTACATTTAGTTTTATGACGTTCAAAAAACATTCATTAACAATGTAATTGCTACGTGTGTGAGCATTAATCCTCACTTGACATGTGACTGCATATGATTATCATATTATTACATGAGTTCATGAAACCGTCTATTGCTGTAGGCTACACAAAAAGGGAAAATAGAGTGTGGGATTCAAATGATAATAACATGGATTGTTTGGATTTCTATTGCAGGTAATGTGTAACGCGTGCAGCATCGTCACACAATCAATAATCCTTTAATAGGTGACCTGTTCTAGATTAAGTCGAGATACTAGATTTGTTCTAGATTTTGTCTTTTACGTGTTTTTATGCTTTCATTTTTTTTTTTTAAATTATAATCCCTTTGAGTACGGTTGACCAAGTAGAAACGTATGTAATATTTTGTGTTATGCAGATCGATGGGTTATAACATGCAAATCTATACACTCGATTTACTCGGTGGTAAATAAAAGTGAATCACGCAACCGTGTACATTTCGAGTACACTATCAATTAGAGGACACGTTGCCGGATACCACGAGGCTAATACCAACGCATTTTTTTTTATCGGATTTATGATATAATTGTATCTCCCCTCATTACTAGAATATGTACAGTCGACTATTTTGTTATTACAGATCGGGGAGGATAAAATCCAAATCATTACGCTCGATTTACTCGGTGGTAAATAAGAGTGTACTCGTGTACATTTCTAGTTTACTATCAATTAGTAGACCTATTGAAGGATAACACGAGGCTAATAAAATTTCATCGGATTAACAAATCACAAGTAATATCAGAGTTTCTTTCAAACTTTGATTTTGCTATGAGTTTATGAGGAGTAAACATATACGCTGAAAACAAATCTCCAGATTTTAGGTACGTTTTGAAACCCCCAAACAACATTGCACGCAATAGGGTAAAGTAATAAAAGGAATAAAATACAAATATAGGCTAAATAAATCAACACGAAATAGCCTACCCAACAAGCAGAAAGATTCATAGTCTAAATGAACAATTCCTGGATAGGAATTAGTGTTGTCAGATCGTGGGAACCACCACCGGGCAACTTTGGCATAAATTAAGCAGAACAAATAATTTAAATGTCGATGTGGCTAATTTATACCATATTTAATAGCAGGTATAGTGCTTCTCGATAATGTTTCGAACGATCCCGCTTTTCTTAGGCTACGAATTCGTTATTAGCGACCACTGGCGGCACCAGATTTTAATATCTGGGGGGTTGGGTATAATAATATAATGTTAATGGTAAAAAAACGAGGAGGTGCACAATGAATTGTGGTCTCATTTACATTTTTAAATGACATTGATCCTCTCAAAATATTTGATTTTCACTGTCAGCATTTTAATTTTTTATTTTGGGAAATGATGATAAAATGGGGAGGGGGTGGGTGGATGGGTTGTTGGGAGCCAAATTATTTTGAGTGATGCTGCATGCAATCTCACCTCCAGCGCCACCACTGTTAGCGACAGAAATCTCTCAGTATATATTCAACAGGTTCGATCCATTTTTTCCTTATCAATCACAACATAACATTAATTGTATTTGGTAACTCGATCTATAGCTCTCTCTCGCCACAGCACTGTTCACATGGTCCGTTGTAGATCTTTGTTTCGTTCTAGGGCTATTTTATCTCTTTCATTGAGTGAGTTCATACAATTCCATGTGGTATCCATTGCAATACTCTACAAATATACTTTATCAAGATCAAGATACACTCATCGTCAAGATATATCATCATCATCATCATCATTTGAAACCATGTCACTGTACCATCACAATGTTTACTAAAGGTCAGCAGTGAATCTGTAGTGTTCATTTCATGTGTGCTCAGTAAATAGAAAGGGGATTTAAATTATCCCCTGTGCGACACTAGTGCTAGACGTTATTTCATACGCCACACAATGAATAAGAATGTGTCAGTGTTAGTGTGCCACCATTAATTAAAGTTCTTTCTTTGGTATATACATTCTTCGGAAATCACAAAACATTTCATCCGGTGAAAATCGATTGATTTTCAAAAGAAAATTTCCGCATTATACCGCATTATACACCGAAAAGCCGAGGTTGACCGATTTTCGGCCGTTTCCATATTAGACAAGGTATCTCCAGCGGCGTTTATATATTTTTTATAACAACCATGACGCCTGCTTGAAGTATGTAATGTCCCACAATGACCATAGTAGGTGAACGCATATACCTTTAATTGGTTAATGACATTCTTCTGCCAAATATGTTTACAAAGCATTCAAATAGCAATATTCAAATTCAAGTGCGCCGTGATTCTGCCCAATGGTTTGCTTTATCAAAAACGTACTTTATTTTAATTCTGGTAATATACAGAGTTACCTTCCTACTGCAATAGCAACGGTATTTCGTCCTATTGATTGATAATGGCTCGCAACTTATTGAGTATGTACTCTACATAAAGTATTAACACTAAAATGAATTTCATAATCATCTCCATGCAGTTCGTGGTTGGTCGGGGCCCCCACACCCTAACACCAAACTGTGCTGAATAGACAGATTCAAGCATACTCATGCCAGTTTTTAATCCTTAAATACCCGTTACAGAAAAGCGTGCCATTGTCATGGCGATATTTGCTGTACTTAAGCTCGAGTCGTCATATAAGGGACGACTGAAACGACCAAAATATTTACAGGAATTAAAAACCACATCTGCCGGAAATAGTTTCATAAAAACCGGGGTCATTTGATCCGAAAGATAAAGACACCGTGAACGGTTTTCAGACGCAGCCGAGACTACGTTTTGGTTAAATCGGTGTTAAGTTCTCAAGTTTTGTTTTGTATGTGTTATGACACATTTCCTTAGTTAATTTTAAACCAGAGGGACATGGGTCTGGGTATAGGGGTAGTGGTGGTGTTCCAAAGGTACCTTTTGAAACGAAAAACATATTTTTTATAAATAAAAAAGACCGCTCAGTTTTGTGGCATCACAGATGAACATTGCATCTGGAGTTTTTTTTTTTTGTGATTCGATAAGTGATCTTTTACTTGATATATTTTAATATTTTATCTTTCAAAATATCATCATCGAGCAACAACTGCTGTTCTGTACATTACTATTTCAAATTGGTTATGATAAAATGCCGGAAAGTTATAAAACGGTCTGGAAATACTTTGACATTTCTCTGGAAACCCGCACGAAAAGACGGATTTTGTACGTTTTTCACCGTTTTCCAGAAATGACAAAGTATTTCCCAATGCGTTACGCCCGCAATATGTTATTTGGATATATTTTCTCAACACATACCGATGTGATGTAAACCCTGGAGTTGTTTTCCGGGCCTGTTATCTGGCGGAAAAACCCTGGTTAGGAGCCCTGAGTGACGAGCCGCGCGTGCTAGGAGGCCGGCCTACTGCTGCAGAAAACATCTCAGTAAGGGTCTGGAAATACTTTATCATTTCTGGAAACCCGCCCGAAAAGACTGATTTTGTACGTTTTCACCACTTTCCAGAAATGACAAAGTATTTCCCATTGCGTTTAAAGAATATTACTCATTTATAGGTAAATCTGGGGGAGGGGTCTGAAGGAAGGTGGCTGAATCGAAAACCACCAGGTTTGAATGGTCATTCATGTTAGACATTTGTACCACTCCATCCCGCGACCGATGAACGAATCGAGAACCTCCAGGTTTGAATGGTCATTCATGTTAGAGAGTGATGGTTAT